>SJYC01102819.1:0-33160 GCA_006408675.1 Madoqua kirkii
TCTGGAGTTGGTAGCCTATCCCTTCTCCAGGGGATCATTCTGACCCAGGAGTCGAACCAGAGTTTCGTGCATTGCTCGCAGATTCTTTACCTACTGAGCTATCAATGAAGCCCAGATTTAGCAACTGTGAGAACAGGGCTCATACAAGGGGATCAGCAGGGCCCAAATAATCCATGTTTTAGGAATTTTCTGACCAGTGGCTGGGCCTCCTCAGGGCCTCAGGCTTTAGACTATATTGTCTTTTCTTTGGTATCTTTCCCCAGGTCTTCATCTTTTTAACTCTATCAGAAAAAATTTGGCACTATTTGATATATTTGTTCTTGTTTCATGTATTGATTTTTTAATTGAAATGTAGCTCTTTTACAGTGTGTCAATCTCTGCTGTACAGCAAGGCAACTCAGTTTTACACATACATATATTCTTTTTTTAAAATATTCTTTTCCATTATAGTTTTATCCCAGGAGACTGCATGTAGTTCCTTGTGGTGCATAGCAGAATACTCTTGCTTATGCATTCTGAACATAACAGTTTGCATCTATCCCCTCCAAATTCCTAGACTGTCCTTCTGCTGTCCACCCCAACCTTGTGAACCACAAGTCTGTCCTGTAGTCTGTGAGTCTGTTTCTATTTCGTAGACATATTCATTTGTGTCATATTTTAAATTCCACATATAAGGGATATCACATGGTATTTTTCTTTTTGTACTTCACTTAGTATGATAATCTCCAGTTGCATCCATGTTCTGCAAATGGCATTATTTTGTTCTTTTTTATGGCTGAGCAGAATGCCATTTATATATGCAGTGCATCTTCTTTATCCATTCATCTGTTGATGGACATTTAGGCTGTTTCCATGTTTTGGCTACTGTGAATCTGCTGTGAACATAGGTGTGCGTGTACCTTTTTTCTTTTTATTTTTGGCTGTGCTTGGTCTTCCTTGTTGCACACGTGCTTTCTCTAGTCTCGGCTACTGGGGGCTACTCTTCATCGCAGCGCCCAGGCTTCTCATTGCGGTGGCGTCTCCTGTTGCGGAGCTTGGGCTTTAGAGTAGAGGCTCCATAGCTGTGGCACTAGAATTTAGTGTCTCACAGCATGTGGACTCTTCCTGGACCAGGGATCGAACCCGTGTCCCCTGCATTGGTAAGTGGATTCTTAACCACTGGACCACCAAGGAAATCTACAAGTATCTTTTTGAGTTATAGTTTTGTCCCAGTGTATGCCCCAGGCCTTAGTTTTATTCTTTAATTTGTTTAGCTTTTGGCCAAGCTGAATGGCATGTAAGATCTTAGTTTCCCAACCAGGGATCAAATTCTCTGCCCAGGCATTGGTAGAGTGAAGTCCTAACCATTGGACTGCCAGGGAAGTCCCCTGGATATGTATCTTCTAATATATAGTATGCATAAATGCTGAATTCAGGACCTCTGCAGGGTGAAGTAGGAAGGAGGGAAATGAAACAAGGGTTAATCAGTGTTCTCATACGTGGGTGCTCATATGTGGGCATCTGGCTCTTTTGAGACCCCATAGACTATATAATCCATGGAATTCTCCAGACCAGAATATTGGAGTGGGTAGCCTTTTCCTTCTCCAGGGGATCTTCCCAGTCCAGGGAGTGAACCCAGGTCTCCTGCATTGCAGGTGGATTCACATTGCAGGTGAGCCACAAGAGAAGCCACCTTTATTCTTTATATACTTGTTAACACAATATATTTGTTTCTCTTTTTTGCAGGCACTTCACTCTGTATGACAGACTCTAGGTCCATCTATTTCACTACAAATGACCCATTTTTTTATGCCTGAGTAATACGCCATTGTATAAATGTACACATCTTCTTTATCCATTCATCTGTCAGTGGACATTTAGGTTCTTTCCATGTCCTAGCTATTGTTAATAGTGCTGCAATGAACACTGGGGTCCATGTGTCTTTTTGAATTATGGTCTTCTCAGGGTATATGGCCAGCTGTGGGATTGCTATGCCCCAGGTCTTAACCTTATTTTTATCAGGAGAAGGAATTTTGTTCTTCCAGGCACCAAATTATCCCAAACTACAGGATCCATCTCTCCTCTAATTTTTTAGAGGATGTCCTGGAATATATTTTGATGACCAGCAGCAAGGTCATTACTACCATTAGATGCATTTTCTGTTTGAATTCTTTGCCTTTTAGATTTCACCTATCTTAAGATTACTTAGCTCCTAATTTATTTAGCATATCTCTTCAGAGGAGGGGGACAGGGCATTCTGGAATATACAGAAAGGAGTGAGTGGTGATAATGGTCCTGAGTCCATAGGCAAAGGGAGACATACACACCTTCCCTTTAGCTCTCCGTCACTCCCATCACAGTGCAGTCATGGATGGAGAGGGGCCGGCTGGTCAAGTCAGAACACAGCTGTGGCTCAGGTGTCGAAAGTAATGCTGTTTTCCTACCTGCCATGTCTAGGGTGACCTGAGGGTCTGCTGGAGCTGTGAGGATAGATGGAGTGGGATCTGGAGCCAGGCAGGCCCTTGGCCCCATCACCCAGTGAGCAGGAGTCCCATTGGAGAGATTATCCAGAAACTGGGGCGGATCAGGGTTGCCGTTCGGGTATCCCACAGTAGTATGCTCGGGACATTCCCCTTTCCAGTGTCCCTCCTTCAGGCAAAAGATACTGGTTTCAACCCAGGTGGCTTCCTGGCTACCTGTTGGATCTTCTCACCCCTCCAGGGTCTCTTCTATATAGCAGATGAATCAGAGAAGACAAAAGGTGCATTTTCTTTATTAGCCTCTTATCCTTATTGGCCTCCTCTGATAAGTCTTAGTTGTTACAGACCTTGAAGGCCTCCTCTATCAAGGCTGACGATAGCATTTGGACCCAGGCTCAAAATGTAGTTTTCTCTTGATATCAGGCATAGCCTGGATGGTAAAATGCATGGCTGATATCAACCCCCTTTCTGTGGACTCAGGGTCTATATTTGTGTACATCCTAAACGCCTCTCCCTGCAGGCTCAGGAAGACTGCCGAGTTTTCATCTTTTTCCTATGTAACCTCTCAGACTTTATCATAATTTATAGGTTTCACCATGCATGTTTTCATTCCTTTTGATGGATAAGTTATATAATGTCTTATCCTAGCCTGGTCTGCACAGTTTTCATAGTACCCGTGTGGGTCACGTTCTGGGACTGCATGTCTACCTTCCTGATACATATCATGTGGATGAGTGGCCAGGAGGCCATCTGTGTATTCCCCAACTTTCTCAGCATACCCTCCTTTTTCATCCCGGGTGCAACAGGGGGCCAGAATAAAGATGACATCTTGCCAGGTGAGACTGCCAACCCCAGCCTGACAAATTAATCCCTACACTTGTCAGGGATCTCTGAGAATCTGCCAAACCTCTCCTTACAGGTTAACTCAGTTAGTTTAGAATCTCTCTTTGGGATGCTCCAGGGGCCCCATGAGGCACCCCAAAGTTAACTGAAAGTCAAGAGAATTTTGATTGTGATTTGGGATTTGGTGAATCTATCAAATTTTAAAAGTTTTTAAACACCCAGTCAGATGGGAATCATAGATTTCTGTGAAACAATACTTCCCTTGAGAGAAATGGGGGAAAAAATCAAATATAGATTACACAGTTCCGTTCACTTAAGCTGCTCAATTGTGTCTGACTCTTTGTGACTCCATGAACCACAGCACGCCAGGCCTCCCTGTCCATCACCAGCTCCCGGAGTCCACCCAAACCCATGTCCATTGAGTCGGTGATGCCATCCAACCATCTCATCCTCTGTCATCCCCTTTTCCTGCCCTCAATCTTTCCCAGAATCAGAGTCTTTTCCAATGAGTCAGCTCTTTGCATCAGGTGGCCAAAGTATTGGAGTTTCAGCTTTAACATCAGTTCTTCCAATGAACACCTAGGACTGATTTCCTTTAGGATGGACTGCTTGGATCTCCTTGCAGTCCAAGAGACTCTCAAGAGTCTTCTCCAACACCACAATTCAAAAGCATCAATTCTTCGGCACTCAGCTTTCTTCACAGTCCAACTCTCACATCCATACATGACCACTGAAAAAACCATAGCCTTGACTAGATGGACCTTTGTTGACAAAGTAATATCTCTGCTTTTTAATATGCTGTCTAGGTTGGTCATAACTTTCCTTCCAAGGAATAAGCGTCTTTTAATTTCATGGCTGCAATCACCATCTGCAGTGATTTTGGAGCCCAAAAAAATAAAGTCTAACACTGTTTCCACTGTTTCCCCGTATATTTGCCATGAAGTGACAGGACTGGATGCCATGATCTTAGTTTTCTGAATGTTGAGCTTTAAGCCAACTTTTTCACTCTCCTCTTTCACTTTCATCAAAAGGCTCTTTAGTTCTTCTTCACTTTCTGCCATACGGGTGGTGTCATCTGCATATCTGAGGTTATTGATATTTCTCCCGGCAAAGATATATTCATATTGACCTTGGTTCAACTCTCACGTCCCACTTGTGTGACCTTGAGCAAGTCACTGAAGCTCTCTAAGCGTCAGATGCATATTCCGTAAAAGACAGGGTGTCAGGATCCATGTCAAAGTTTGAAACAATTATATGAAATGATACATATAAAGTGCCTAACAGAGTACCTGAAATAGACTAAGTAGTGCTCAATAACATTAGTTTTTATGAGTACATTTTATTCCTAATGTATAAAGGAATTCCAAAAGTCAACCAGTAAAAGCAAGAGTTGGTAAACCATGTACCCAGGCCAAATCCAGCCTGCCACCTACTGTCACAAGTTAATTTTTGTTGTAACACAGCCACATTCCTTCATTTATGTATTGTTTTTCACAGCAGAATTGAATACCTGCAATAGACTGCATGGCCTGAAAGTCTAAAATTTTTATCACTGGGCCTTTACAAAGAATTTGCTGACCCCCAATACAAGGAGGAGAAATTTAATTGGCCAAAGCAAAAGTAAGATTTGAAATGTGAATGTAACTATTTTCTAGTCAAAAATGAAAAAGGAAAGTACAAAAGCTATCAAGCCCTTCCTCTCACATGATTTGGTGAGAAGCTAATAGCACTGGCTCAACCTGATCTGAGGAAGAGAGATGAGCAAGATGTAGATAACCCAGAAGACTCCACTGAACTGCAGGCAACTGGAAAAACTTGCCCCAAGGCAGCTGTGAGGGGAGAAGAAAAGTCTACACCCAGTGTAGGCCCCTGAGAATAACAGCAAAGGATGAGAATAGCATGTGAACAAACGTGCCTTTATTTGGGTGTGCATGTTCTCACTTCAAAAAAAATTTTCAGTTGGAGGCTAATTACTTTACAATACTGTGCTGGTTTTTGCCATACATTCACATGACTCAGCCCTGGGTGTACACGTGTTCCCCATCCTGACCCTCCCTCCCCATCCCACCCCTCAGGGTCACCCCGGTGCACCAGCCCTGAGCACCCTGTCTCATGCATCGAACCTGGACTGGCGTCCTGTCTTTACTAACCAGTTTTCTCCCCGCAAAGATAGTGTCCACCATCTGAAAGATGCTAAAATTCACAGTCAAATTTCAATGTTTTCCTCAGATAACTCCTCAGAATTGACAGGTAAAATGCAGTCTTCTGATAGTAGGTTCACTTGATGAATAAGTGAATAACAAAATGAATGCTGCCTTTAGCCTCTTAGTTGCCAAAATCTAGCAAGATTTTTTTGAGATCTTTTTTCTTCCAGTTTTACTGAGACATAACTGACATATAGCACTATATAAATTTAAATTGTACAGCACAATGATTTGACTTACATATTGTCATGAAATGATCACAGTAAGTTTAATAACCATCTATCATCTCATACAGATACAAAATAAAAGCAAAAAATTCATTTTCCTTGTAATGAGAACTCTTGGATTTACTCTCAACAACTTTCATATTTCACAAACATCAGTGTTATTAATTCCACTGCTTTCTAATGCCTGTTCAGTTCCCATTAGTCAGAAGTTATATGCATGTTGTCATTTGTCATTCCATATAGTGGGGTATTTCTTACTCCTATCCTAAACTGTTACTTAAATTATAACTTTAATTTTCACAGACTTTTGCCTGATCACTACCTAAATTGTTCTCTTTTTTAATTTAATTTTTATAGTGGGGTATAGTTGAATTACAATATTACATTTGTTTCAGATATATAGCAAAGTGGTTCAGTTATATAGATACATAAATCTATTATTTTTTAGGTTCTTTTCCCATCTAGATTATTCATTTTATTATATTTTTAATTGGAGGATAATTACTTTTCAATATTGTGATGAGTTCTGTTCTTCAATCAACATGAATCAGCTGTAGGCATATGTCTGTCTCCCACGTCTTAACCCTCCCTCACACCTCCTTCCCCCTCCCTCCCCTCTAGGCTGGCGCAGAGCACCAGCTTTAAACTCCCTGCTTCATACAGCAAATTCCCACTGGTTTTCTACTTTACAGTGGTAATGTACCCATATAGGTTATTAATAGAGTTCCCTGTGCTATGCAGTAGGTCCTTGTTGGTTATCTAGTTTATTTTTAAACCTATGTATTTATTTATGGCCATACTGCATGGCCTGCAGGATCTTAGTTCCCAGCCAAGGATTGTCCTAGGCCCTTGGCAGGGAGACCTTGAAGTCCTAAGCATGGACCACCAGGAACTTCCCTGGTTATCTATTTTGTATGTAGTAATCCCAACTCCTAATTTATCCCTCCCCCTAACCTTTCATCTCTGTCGACCATAGCATTTGTTTTTTAAATCTGTGAGTCTGTTTCTGTTCTGCAAATAGGTTCATTTGTATCTTTTTAGATTCCACCTATAGGTGATAGCATAGTTTTCTTTGTCTGCCTTCACTTAGTATGACAATCTTTCAGTTTAGTCGTGTCCAACTCTTTGCGACCCCATGAATTGCAGCACGCCAGGCCTCCCTGACCATCATCAACTCCCGGAGTTCACCCAAACTCACGTCCATTGAGTTGGTGATGCCATCCAGCCATCTCATCCTCTGTCGTCCCCTTCTCCTCCTGCCCCCAATCCCTCCCAGCATCAGGGTCTTTTCCAATGAGTCAACTCTTCGCATGAAGTGGCCACAGTATTGGAGTTTCAGCTTTAGCATCAGTCATTTCAAAGAACACCCAGGACTGATTTCCTTTAGAATGGACTGGTGGGATCTCCTTGCAGTCCAAGGGACTTTCAAGAGTCTTCTCCAACACCACAGTTCAAAAGCATCAATTCTTCAGCACTCAGCCTTCTTCACAGTCCAACTTTCACATCCATACCTGACCACTGGAAAAACCACAGCCTTAACTAGACAAACTTTTGTTGGCAAAGTAATATCTCTGTTTTTGAATATGCTATCTAGGTTGGTTATAACTTTCCTTCCAAGGAGTAAGCGTCTTTTAATTTCATGGCGGCAGTTACCCTCTGCAGTGATTTTGGAGCCCCCAAAAATAAAGTCTGACACTGTTTCCACTGTTTCCCATTCTATTTCCCATGAAGTGATGGGACCCATCCATATTGCTGCAAACAGCATTTCATTCTTCTTCAGGGCTGAATACTGTGTGTGTGTGTGTGTGTGTGTGTGTGTGTGTGTGTGTGTCTAGAAAGACTGAAAGGAAAATGGCCATGGACTTTTGTATCAAAAATCTCACTTTTTGGCAAGGCTTTATTGGGGCCCCTGCAGTAGCAGGGGAGATCAAGAACAAACAATAGGTTCCCTAACTTACTGACTCCCTAAGGGAGGCCAACTTGTTGCTTGTATGGTTGAAGGTAAGGGAGTGTCCCGTGGTCAGGGCTAGGGTGGCTTGGGTGCTTTGTCTGTTCCTTAGGTGGTGCTGTGTGCATGGGGCAAGTGCAGTACCCTGCTTTTCCTCCCAACACTCTGCTTCTGCTCCTTGTTCTTCAAGTGTGGCATTTGGGTTTTTTCATCTGTGTGTATCTTTTGTTCATAATTTGCCCTAACTGTGCATGCAGGCAGTTAGTTTTAGTCCCCTACAGTATCTTTGTATTTTGTTGTTCTAGGAAAAGTGTGTTCAGGTGCAAGCATCATGCACTGCAGCAAAGGCTCCCAGGTCCCAGCCCATGTCATTCCCCCTGAAAGAGTCTACACCCTTTTTCTAAAGGGAGCCAAAGTTCTCTTCTGAAACATCTTCTTCCTGCAGACCCTAGCCCACCCAGGAGGTGTAGAAGTCTCTTGTGACTGTTCCAAGGGCCTATAGGGACCTGGGCCACTCTCCACTGGAATTGGCTGAATTCCTTGAGCCATCACGAGCCTTACTTTAATCTGTTGGAGGATAAAAGACACAAACTTAATCAAAAGGTTCAACAAACAAGGGCTAAAATGGAGAGAAGCATCAATGGGCAATAAGGGCCTAGAAAGGGAAGGAACCAGGTTAACTTCGGGCTTGCTTAGCTGGTGACCAGACAAGGGAGGAAATATTGCCCCTGCCAAAATTATGAAGCCACTCTGCCTAGGCTTATATTTCCTTAATATTAAGTTTTACATACCCTGTCCTATTGATTCAAGTGCAGCATTAAGTATTAGTTATTGCACAAACTCAATCTAGTGCTGCCAGAACGTTTACTGAAGAGCCAGACGATTGTCAAGAACCACATCAGCCAAGGGAATAAGAGCGATCCCGAGTCCCATGAAGGCTTCAAACAGGAGCCAACCCACGACAACATTTTACTTATCTGTTGATGGTGCCAGTCTTTTTTTTTTAAGCATTTAAAAAATTATTTATTTTTATTTTTTGCTGTACTTGGGCTTTTCTGCAGTTGGGGGAGGCAGGAGCTACTCTCGAGCTGGTTGCAGCGTGCAAGCTTCTGGTTGCTGTGGTTTCTCTTGTTGTGGAGCACAGACTCTAGGCTCCTGGGATCAGAAGTTGTGGCGCATGGCCTTAGCTGCTCTGTAGCATGTGGGGTCTTTCCAAACCAAGGATTGAACCAGTGTCCCCTGCATTGAATGGAACATTCTTAACCGCTTGACCATCAAGGAAGCCTGGTGCCTGTCTTTTGAATTGAATAGGTATCTCAATAGATATGCCAATGGCTCACGGGTGTACTGTTCCTCTCGTGACCTGCGGGGTTTCTGGGGATAAAATTTTTAATCTCAACAAATGTACCAAACTAGATGTCCCTCGCATTTGACAGCAGTGGGAGTGGTTAAAATTACTTTATAGGCATCCTCCTCCCATTTTGGCAATAGTTGATCTGGGGGTACCTTTCTTTCCAGGTTTTAAAAAGAACTTGGTTTCTTTGTGAAGGAACTGCTGTGTTACTATAGTTTTCAGTGGGAGCTGGCAGTACCTTGTGGGCCTAATCCTGAGTCGCCTTCTGAACTTGTCCTAGATTAGTAATATATCTCAGAGCCTGATTCACTTTCTCATCAGTGGATGTCAGTAGTAAGAAAAGGCCTCCTATAAGTCATTTCAAATGGGCTAAGTCTCTGACCACTCCTGGGTGCTACCTGGACCCATTAGGAGGCAAGTTGGTCCAGGGTTCCTGAGTTTCTTAGCAGAGCTTTGCTAAGATTTTTTTTTTATAAGTATGGTTCATTCTCTCTACCTTCCCTGAAGACTGGGAGTGCCAGGGGGTGTGTAGCTTGTGGTCTCGTCCTAGGGCCATTGTGAGGTCCTATGTGATTCTGGCTGTAAGAGAGGGCCTGTTATCAGTCACTCTTGAGGGACTTTGGAAGTTCAAACCGAGGAATTATTTCTTTTAAAAAGGACTTACAGACATCCATAGCCTTTTTAGATCTGGTGGGAAAGGCCTCAACCCATCCTGGGAATGTATCAGCAAGTACCAGAAGATATTTACATCCTGATCAGTGGGGAATTCGGGTGAAATGTAACTTCCAATCTTTCCCTGGATGTCCCTCAGCTGGATTGGTCTGACTAAGGAAGAGGGTGTTGGATGGGTCTGTGGGTTATTAAGGGCATATAAATCATAGGGAAGCATTACTTATTTTACTCTTCTCTTAGTGAAAGTGAGTGAAGTCGCTCAGTCGTGTCCGACTCTTTGCGACCCTGTGGACTGTAGCCTGCCAGGCTCCTCCATCCATGGGATTCTCCAGGCAAGAATACTGGAATGGGTTGCCATTTCCTTCTCCAGGGGATCTTCCTGACTCAGGGATCGAACCCACGTCTCCCTCATTGCAGGCAGACGCTTTAACCTCTGAGCCACCAGGGAAACCCCTCCTAAAAAAGCCTTTGGTATCAAGTCCATAGTGCATCCCTCCCAAAGTGTGTGGCATCGGTTAGGGTCTTACAGTTTCCACTGTTGGACTCAGGGGTAGAACCTTAGTCTCCTTTTCATACCGGTCTGTGCTTCACTTCTAATAGCCCCATTCCTCAGCACTGTCTTGTTCCTGTGGGGAATACTGGGGAAGGCTAGGGAGTTCAGGGGGGCCATTCACTAGGGCCATAACTTGTTCAGGTTCCAGTTGCCTGTTCTGCAGTTTGATTAGTTTTACTGTTCCCTAGGCTCACAAAATTTCCATTCCTCTGATAGCCCCTACCGGGACTGCTAGTCATTTGGGAGCTTCACTGCTTCTGAAAGAGCAGAACCAAATCTTTATGTTTTCTGGGGAATTTCTAGCAGTTAATATTTCTCTTTCTTTCCAAATGGCAGTATGATTGTGTAGTATGTGGAACCCATATTAAGTCAATAAAAAAATTTCTTTATCTTCCCGAATTGCAAAGTTCACATTAATGATATTAGTTCAGCCTTCTGGGCTAATGTCTGGGGTGTGGCACGGCTTTGGTTTCTGTGACTTCATCTAGACTGACTGTGCCATACCTTGCCTGTCGGGTTCTTATTTCTACAAAATTTGTCCCATCAGTGAATCATTCAAATTCAAGGCTGTAAAGAAGCTCATCTAGAAGATCAGACCTACTGGAGTAAATTTGTTCTAGGGTCTCTATACACTGAGGCAGTAAGTCTCCACTCTCAAACACTGAGCAGAGTTGTTGGGGTCAGGGTATGGCACACCTCCAAGGTAATGTCCAGTGTGTCCATCAGAAGGGCTTAATAGCTTGTTAACCTTCCTTTAGTCAACCGATGATGTCCTTTGACTTCCAGCACAGATTGTACCTGATGAGGGGTCAGCACATCTAAGTAATGCCCCAGGGTGAGCTTCAGTTCAGTTCAGCTCAGTTCAGTCACTCAGTCATCTCCGACTCTTTGCGACCCCAAGGACCACAGCACGCCAGGCCTCCCTGTCCATAAGCAACTCCCAGAGTTTATCCAAACTCATCTCCATTGAGTCGGTGATGCCATCCAACCATCTCATCCTCTATTGTCCCCTTCTCCTCCTGCCCTCAATCTTTCCCAGCGTCAGGGTCTTTTTAAATGAGTCAGCTCTTTTCACTCTTTGCTCTTCAGCTCAATAGGTGGCCAAAGTACTGGAGTTTCAGCTTCAACATCAGTCTCTCCAATGAACAGTCAGGACTGATCTCCTTTAGGATGCATTGACTAGATCTCCTTGCAGTCCAAGGGACTCTCAAGAGTCTTCTCCAACACCTCAGTTCAAAAGCATCAATTCTTCGGTGCTCACCTTTTTTTATAGTCCAGTTCTCACATCCATACATGACCAGTGGAAAAACCATAGCCTTGACTAGATGGACCTTAGTTGACAAAGTAATGTCTCTGCTTTTTAATATGCTGTCTGGGTTGGTCATAACTCTCCTTCCAAGGAGTAAGTGTCTTTTAATTTCATGGCTGCAGTCACCATCTGCAGTGATTTTGGAGTGCAAAAAAATAAAGTCAGCCACTGTTTCCCTATCTATTTGCCATGAAGTGACGGGACCAGATGCTATGATCTTAGTTTTTTGAATGTTGAGCTTTAAGCCAACTTTTTCATTCTCCTCTTTCACTGTCGTCAAAAGTCTCTTCAGTTCTTCACTTTCTGCCATAAGGGTGGTGTCATCTGTGTGTCTGAGGTTATTGTGTGTCTGAGGTTATTGATATTTCTCCTGGCAATCTTGATTCCAGCTTGTGCTTCCTTCCAGCCCAGCATTTCAAATGATGTACTCCGCATATAAGGTAAATAAGCAGGGTGACAATATACAGCCTTGAGCTTGGAAGCCTCATAACAGGACTGTGGCTGTGACTGCCTGTAAGCATCTTGGCTGTCTCAGGAGCACTGAGACCAGTTGTTTTGAAAAGTCAGGCCCTTGTCTCTGATGTGGTCCCAGCTTTTGGGTCAGGACTCCTGGTGCTATCCTTGACCTCCCATGAATGCAGAATAAAGGGCTTGTACAAATTTGAAAGCCCCAGTGCTGGTGCCCTACTCGACTCAGTCTTCAGAGTCTCAAAGCCCTGCTGGCCGTCCTTGTGCCATGGAAGGGGTTCCCTTTCTCCTTCCTTTAGTGCCTCATATAGGGGTTTTGCTATAAGTCCATAATTTGGAATCCAGATAAGACAGAACCCAGAACCCAGCCATTCTGAGAAATCTAGGAGTTGCCTCATTCTGGTTGGAGATGATAACGCACTAATTGTTGTTCTTCAATCTATGGCTAAGGCTCATGCCCCTGGAGCCAAAACAAATCCTAAATATTGAATCCACTGCTGTAAGATCTGTGCCTTGGTGAGAGAGTCTTTAATTCCCCCTTTTGCCAGAAAATTTAGGACCTAACAGTATTTTGATCTCAATCTTGTTTGGTCTCACTATTTAACAATAAATTATCAACATACTGTAGCAAGTTCCCTTCTCAAGGCTCTATTCCCTTGCTAACTCATTTCCAAACAGATGGGGGCTGTGCCCAAAACCCTGAGAAATGCTGTTGTGTGTACTGGGTATCTATCCTTCAGGGTGTCAGGGCTCTTCCATTCAAAGGCAAAATGTCATTGAGAGTCTGGATGGAGATAATTACAGGAAAAAAAAAGCACCTTTGAGGTTCAAAACAGAGAACCACTGGGTGCTCCTGGCACTGGGTAAGGTGGGTGTATGGGTTTGACACCAGTGGGTGAACAGGGATGACTGCCTCACTCACTGCTCCTAAGTCTTGCACAAACAGGTACTCCCTGCTAGACTTCTGAATGGGGAGGATGGGGTTGTTGCAAGGGGACTGGCAGGACCTAAATAGTCTGTGTTGTAGGAATTTTTTGACCAGTGGTTGGATCCCCCTCAGAGCCTCAGGCTTTAAAAGATATTTGTCTCTTTCAGTAGTATCTTTCCCCAGGTCTTAATCTTTTCTTTTTTTTAACTCTATCAGAAAAAAAATTTGACAGTGTTTAATGTTTTTGTTCTTGTTTCATGTATTGATATTCTTTCTCTTTTTTTTAAATTGAAGTGTAGTTCTTTTACAGTATGTGTTAACCTCTACTGTACAGCAAAGTGACTCAGTTTTACACATACATACTTTCCTTTTTTAAAATATTCTTTTCCATTATAGTTTATTTCAGGAGATTGGACATAGTTCCTTGAGGTATACATTAGACCCTTACTGTTTATGCATTCTAAATGTAATAGCTTCATCTACCCGCCCCAAACCTAGCCTATCCCTCTCCTCTCCTGCTCCACCTGTGGACCGCAAGTTTGTTTTCTAGTCTGTGAGTCTGTTTCGTAGACATGTTCATTTGTGTCATAGTTTAAATTCCACACATAAGGGATATGTGGAACGTAGTATAATAATTAGTATAATTTTTTGTACTTAGTATAATAATCTCTTTTTGTACTTAGTATAATAATCTCCCGTTGCATTCTGCAAATGGCATTATTTTGTTCTTTTTTATGGCTGAGTAGAATGCCATTTATATATGCACTACACCTTCTTTATCCATTCATCTGTTGATGGACATTTAGGCTGTTGCCATGTTTCAGCTACTGTGAATCTGCTGTGAACATAGGTGTGCGTGTACATTTTTATTCTTTTATTTTTGGCTGTGCTTGGTCTTCTTGCTGCACATGTGCTTTCTCTGCTCTTGGCTGCTGGGGGCTGCTCTTCATCGCAGTGCTCAGGCTGGTCATTGCAGTGGCTTCTTGCGGCGGAGCTCAGGCTAGAGCGCAGGCTCGGTAGTTGTGGCACACGGGCTGAGTTTCCTAGGTCATGTGGACTCTTCCTGGACCAGGGATCCAACCCGTGTCCCCTCCATTGGCAGGTGGATTCTTAACCACTAGGCCATCAGGGAAGTCTGCATGTAACTTTTTGAATTATAATTTTGTCCATGTATATGCCCCAGGCCTTAATCTTTATTCTGTAAAATGATTTATCCTTTAGCCATGCTGCCTGGCATGTGAGATCTTAGTTCTGTGACCAGGGATCAAATTTGCAGCCCATGCTTTGGCAGAGTGGAGTCCTAACCACTGGACTGTGAGGAACGGTAACTCACCCTGAATATGTAACTTCAGCTAATATGTTACATAGTATGCTGCTGCTGCTAAGCCACGTCAGTCATGTCTGACTCTGTGCGACCCCATAGACAGTGGCCCACCAGGCTCGTGTCCCTGGGATTCTCCAGGCAAGCATACTGGAGTGGGTTGCCATTTCCTTCTCCAGTGCATGAAAGTGAAAAGTGAAAGTGAAGTTGTTCAGTCCTGTCCAACTCTTCGTGACCCCATGGACTGAAGCCTACCAGGCTCCTCTGTCCATGGGATTTCCCAGGCAAGAGTACTGGATTGGGTTGCCATTGTCTTCTCCGACATAGTGTGCATAAACACCAAATATGGAACCTCTAGGGAATGAAGTCGGAAGGAAGGAAATGAAACAGGGAGGGGTTAAGCAATATTCTTGGTATGTGGGTGCTCATTTTTCTTTATATCTTTCATAAGTCTAAAATATTTCTTTCCTTTTTAAAAATTGAAGCATAGGTGATTTATAATATTAGTTTCATGTGTATCCCATAGTAATTCAAAATTTTTATAGATTATACTCCATTTAAAGTTATAAAATATTGGCTATACTCCTTGAACTAACAGTATATCCTTGCAGTTTATTTATTGGCATATAAATGCTTTACATTATTGTTAGTTTCTGCTGTACTACAGCATGAATCAGCTAAATGTATACATGTCTGGGCTTTCAAACCAATCCATCCTAAAGGAAACCAATCCTGAATATTCACTGGAAGGACTGATGCTGAAGCCCCAATACTTTGGCCACCTGATGTGAAGAGCTGATTCATTGGAAAAGACCCTGATGTAGGAAAGATTGAGGGCAGGAAGAGAGGGGGCAACAGAGCATGAAGTGGTTGGATGGCATCACCATCAATGGATATGAGTTTGACGTGAGTTTGAGCAGACTCTGAGAGATAGGGAAGAACAAGGGAGCCTGGCATGCTGCAGTCCATGGGGTCGCAAGGAGTCACAACTTAGCTACTGAACAATAACAATAATCCAAACTTCCCAGGTGGTGCTAGTGGTAGAGAACCTGCCCGTCAATGCAGGAGATGTAAGAGATGCAGGTTCAATCCCTGGGTCGGGAAGATCCTCTGGAGGAGGGCATGGTAACTCACTCCAGTATTTTTGCCTGGAGAATCCCATGGAGAGAGGGGCCTGGCAGGCTACAGTCCATAGGGTTGCAAAGAGTTGTACAGGACTGAATTGATCTAGCACGCAAGCATGCATATATCCCCTCCCTCTGAGACTCCCTTCCACCCCGGTCCCCATTCTACCCATCTATGTCATCACAGAGCACTGGTTGAGCGCCCTGTGCTATAAGCAGCTTCCCGCTAGCTGTCTGACACATGGCAGTGTACACGTCAGCGCTACTCTCCAGTGCGTTCCAGCTTGTCCTTCCCCCACCCCTACAGTGTCCATGTGTCCATTCTCCACAACTGCATCTCTATTCCTGACCTGCACAGAGCCCATCAGTACCATTTTCCAGATTCCCTGTATATGCGTTAACATATGTATGTTTCTCTGACCTTTTTCACTCTGTATGACCTACTTCACATAAACTCTAGGTCCATCCACATCACTACAAATGACCCAATTTTGGTTCTTTAATAGCTGAGTAATGTTCCATCTTAGGTACCACAGCTTCTTTACCCATTCATCTGTCAATGGACATTTAGTTTTCCTCCGTATCCTGGCTGTTGTAAAGAGTGCTGCAGTGAATACTGGGGTCTATGTGTCTTTTTGAATCATGGTCTTCTTGGGGTATATGCCCTGTAGTGTGATTGCTGTGCCCCAGGCTTTAATCTTGTTTTTATCAAAGGAAGGAATTTTGTCCTTCCTGGCACCAAGTGATCCCAAACTACACAAGCCACCTGTTCTCTCATTTCTTAGAGGATGTCCTAGGCCAAATCTTGATGACCATGAGGTGGATCATCTGGGGCTACCACTACCACCAGAAGCATTTTCTGTTTGAATTCTTTACCACCTTGGATTTCACTTAAGACTCTATGCTACTGCTAAGTTGCTTCAGTTGTGCCCGACTCTGTGTGACCCCATAGACTGCAGCCCATCAGGCTCCTGGGATTCTCCAGGCAAGAACACTGGAGTGGGTTGCCATTTCCTTCTCCAATGCATGAAAGTGAAAAGTCAAAGTGAAGTTGCTCAGTCGTGTCTGTAGCTCCTAATTTATTTAGCAAATCTCTCCCGAGGAGAGGGACAGGGCATTCTGGCATATACAGAAAGGAGTGAGTAGCGATAATGGACCCAAGTCCACAGGCAAGGAGAGACATAAACCACCTTCCCTTTGGCTGTCCATCATCTCCCATCACATTACAGGCAAGGCTGGAGAGGGGGCTGGCTGGTCAGGTCTGAACAGAGCAAGTGGCTCAGGTGTCTGAAGAAATTCCGTTTTCCTACCTGCCACGTCTAGAGTGACCTGAGGCTCTGCTGGAGTCAAGAGGAGGATCAAGTCGGATCTGGAGACAGGCAGGCACTTGGGTCCACCATACAGCATACAGGAATCTCATTTGAGAAATTAGCACAAAACTGAGGCTGGTCAGGGATATCCCTTGGGCATCCCACCCCAGGGTGCTCAGGACATTCCCCCTTCCACGGTCCCTCTTTCAGACAAAGGCACACCTGTTTCAGCTCAGGTGGCCTCTTGACTGTCTTTTGGACCTTCTCACTCCTTCTCACCACCCCTCAGGTGGTGGAGGAACCAAAGCAGACAAAAGTTGCGTTTTCTTAATTAGCCTCATCCTTACTGGCCTCCTCCGTTAAGTCTCGGTTGTGATAGACCTTAAAGGCCTCCGCTGTCAAGGTTGACAGTGGGTTTGGGGCCCAGCCTGAAGCTTTTGTAATTTTCTCTGGATGTCAGGAGTAGCCTGAGTGATAAAATTCATGGCCAGTATGTCCCCCCTTCTGTGGACTCTGGGTCTGTACTGGTGTCCTGCCTAAATGCCTCTGTCACTCAGCTCAAGAAGACTGCCTGGTTTTTATCTTTTTCCAATGTAAACTCTTGGATCTTAGAATTTGCAGGTTTCACCATACACCTTTTTATTCCTTCTGCTAGACAAGTAATACAATGTCTCATGCTAGCCTGGCCAACATGGTCTTCATAGGCCCTGTATGGGTCATGTTCTGGGATTGAATCCCCACCCACCTGATAAATTGAATGTGGACTGGTGGCCAGTAGGCCATCTGCATGTTCCCCAACCTTTCTCAGTATATGCTCCTCTTCATCCTAGGTGGTCTAGAATACCACGATATCCTGCCACATGAAAGAGACTGCCAACCGCAGCCTGACAAATTCATCCCTAAACTCGTCAACTTCTCCTTGCAAATTAACCCAATTAATTTAGGATCTCTCTTTGGGATGTGCCAGGCATTTGAACAAACTCCAAGAGATAGTGAAGGACAAGGCAGCCTGGCATGCTGCAGTGTATGGTATTGCAGAGTCGGACGCAACTTGGTGAGAAAACAACAATAATAAGCGGGCTAGAATCTTTGTGGTTGCAAATAGTCGGACTCTACTACGCACGCACGCACACACAGGAGACCCTTGAAGCACCCCAAAGTTAAATGGAATCAAGAGAAGTTCAATTAAAATTTGATATTTGGAAAGTCTGTCAAAAATTTGTGAAAGTTTTAAGACTTCCTGCCAGATAGGATCATGGGTTTCTGTGAAATAATACGTATTCCTCGCTCTAAGTTGGGGGAAAACATCAAAAGTATATGTAGATCAGTTAAAGACACAGGAACTCACATGATCTGTTCTTTAAAGCAGCATCCAGGACTCAACATTGTTCTCTCAGGAGAGAGGAACCAAATCCAGTCCTGCATCAGCCCATTCTTTAATAAAATACATTTGCCTAATTCAATTTAACCCAACCTTAGAAATCCTGACCATATACAAACTCTTTTCTCAATGTTTCTCTTCTGCAAACCTTCTATAACTTTCTGTAGCCAAACTTTCTCCCTTGTTCTTTCCCCACTCAGAAATCGCCAGCTCTAGAACAAAATATGGCGAAAGAAATGGCAACCATGTCAGAAGGACTGTGTGATTCGGTATTTGAGAGCGGTGCATGGTATCAGTTGTACCGAACATGCTCATCACTGTTTCTGACCATAAAATGAGAAGATTGGCTACACTATTTCCAATTTCCATTCTCTTTAATACTGTTGTTTAGTCACTAAGTCATATCTGACTTGTTGTGACCCCATGGATGGTAGCCCACCAGACATCTCTGCCCATGGCATTTCCCAGGCAAAATAACTGAAATGGGTTGCCATGTCCTTCTCCAGGAGATCTTCCCAACCCACAGATCAAACCTGTTTCTCCCACATTGCAGACAGATTCTTTACCCATGAGCCACCAGGGCAGCTCCATTTCCTTCATTACACTTTGAAAAAATATAGAACTAACTTGGATTTACAGACAATTGAGAAAATAATTTCATATTTAGTCAATTCATGCTATGCTAAGTCACTTCAGTCATGTCTGACTCTGTGCGACCCCATAGTTGGCAGCCCACCAGGCTCCCGCATCCCTGGGACTCTCCAGGCAAGAACATTGGAGTGGGTTGCCATTTCCCTCTCCAATGCATAAAAGTGAAAAGTGAAAGTGAAGTCGCTCAGTCGTGTCCAACCCTCAGTGACCTCATGGACTGCAGCCCACCAAGCTCCTCCGTCCATGGGATTTTCCAGGCAAGAGTACTAGACTGGGGTGCCATTGTCTTCTCTGATTTAATTCATAGTAACTTAAAACATATATAAAAGTTTTAGACTGATTTTCCTAAATGTTGTATATCTGAGAGATAGAAATATGGACACTCTGTGAAGTTTGAATTCAAGTGTACTGGGTTTAATTTCTGCATATTGATTAAGTTTTTAATAAGATCTGTGAGTTTGTCTTTACTTACAAAATGATTTCTTTTTGATATTGTATGTATGAAAAGGCAGAGGAACCAGAGATCAAATTGCCAACATCCTTTGGATCATAGGGGCGTCCCTGATGGCTCAATGGTAAAGAGATTGTTTGCAATGTGGAGACCTGGGTTTGATCCCTGGATTGGGAAGATCCCCTAGAGAAGAAAATGTCAACCCACTCCAATATTCTTGCCTGAAGAATTTCATGGGCAGAGGAGCCTGGTGGGCTATGGTCAGTGGGGTCAAAAAGAGTCAGACCCAACTGAGCAATTAACACTTTCAATTTCACATCATAGAATAAGAAAGATATTTCCAGAATAACACCTACTTCTGCTTCATTGACTACACTTTAAAGCCTTTGACTGTGTGGATCAAAATAAAACAATGGAAAACTTTTCAAGAGATGAGAATAGTACACCACATTACCTGCTTCCTGAGAAACCTGTATGTAGGTCAAGAAGCAACAGTTAGAACTGGACATGTAACAACAGACTGGTTCCAAATTGGGAAAAGAGTACATCAAGGCTATATATTATTACCCTGCTTATTTAACTTATATGCAGAGTACATTATACAAAATGCCAGTCTGGATAAACCACAAGCTAAAATCAAGATTTTCAGGAAAAATATCAATAACTTTATTATATAGATTAAACAATACTAATGGCAGAAAGTGCAGAGGAACTAAAGAACTTTTTGATGTAGTGAAAGAAGAGAATGAAAAAGTTGACTAAAATGTCAACATTCAAAATACTGAAATCATGACATCTTGTCCAGTCACTTCATGACAGATAGATGGAAAAACAAACAAACAAACAAACAAACATGGAAACAGTGGCAGACTTCATTTAATTGTGCTCCAAAATCAGCCATGAAATTAAAAGACACTTGATTCATTGAAGAAATCTATGACAAACCTAGAGAAGTTATTAAAAAGTAGAGATGTTACTTTGCCTACAAAGATCCATCTAGTCAAAGCTATGGCTTTCCAGTAGTCATGTACAGATGTGAGAGTTGGACCATAAAGAAGATTGAGTGCCGAAGAACTGATGCCTTCAACTGTGGCACTGGAGAAGACTCTTGAGAAACTAAGACAGCAAGGAGGACAAACAAGGCAACCCAAACAGAAGTTAGTTCTGAATATTCATTGGAAAGATTGATGGTGAAGCTTCAGCTTTAATACTTTGACTGCCTGATGCAAAGCGGCAACTCATTGAAAAAGTCCCTGATTTTGGGAAAAATTGAAGAGGAGAAGAGGACAACAGAAGATGAGATGGTGGGATGGCATCACCAATTCAATGGACATGAGTCTGAGCAAACTGCAGGAGATGGTAAAGACAGGGAAGCACAGAGAGAGCTGCAGTCCATTGGGCTGCAAAGAGTTGGACATGACTTAGAGACTGAACAGCAGGAACAATGTATGATTATAAGGAATAATATATTTTAAAAGATCTATTTCAATTAATTTTTGTTTTATTTAGGGATAATTATTTTATAATATTGTGATGGTTTTTGCCATATACAGAAATGAATTAGCCATGGGCATATATGATCTAGCACGATGATAGTAACATTGTCACTCATTTCTGACAGTTATTTTTCTTCATCTTGTGCTTATTATGTTTTTTTTTAAGTGAACAATGCAAAGAAATGGAAAAGAGTAGAGAGCCTCAAGAGAATTAGAGATATCAAGGGAATATTTCAGGCAAAGATGGGCACAATGAACAGATAAGGCATGGATTTAACAGAAGCAGAAAATATTAAGAAGAGGTTGCAAGAATACAGAGAAGAACTGTACATAAAAATAAAAGATCTTCATGACCCAGATAACCATGATGGTGTGATCACTCACCTAGATCCTGACATCCTAAAATGCAAAGTCAGTGAATCATAGGAAGCATCACTAGGAACAAAACTAGTGGAGGTGATGGAATTCCAGTTGAGCTATTTCAAATCTTATAAGATGATCTGTTAAAGAGTTGCACTCAATATGCCAGTGAATCTGGAAAACTTAGCAGTGGCCACAGGACTGGAAACATTCAGTTTTCATTCCAATTTCAAAGAGGGGGAAATGTCAAATAAGGTTCAAACTATCTCACAGTTGTACTCATTTCACATGCTAGCAAAGTAATACTCAAAATTCTTGGCTTCAACAGTATGTGAACAGAGAACTTCCTGATGTACAAACTATATTTAGAAAAGGCAGAAAACCAGAGATCAAATTGCCAACATCCATTAGATCATAGAAAAAGCTAGGGAATTCTAGAAAAATATCTACTTTTGATTCATTTACTATGATACAGCCTTTGACTCTATGTATCACAACAAATTGTGAAAAATTCTTTAAGAGATGGAAATACCAGACTACCTTAGCTGCCTCCTGAGAAACCTGCATGTAGGTCAAGAATCAACAGTTAGAATTGACATGGAACAACAGACTGGTACAAAATTGGGAAACAAGTACTTCACGGCTGTATATTGTCACCCTGCTTATTTAACTTTTGTGCAAAGTACATCATGCAAAATGCCAGGCTGGATGAAGCACAAGCTTGAATCAAGATTGCCAAGAGAAATTTCAACAAACTCAGATATGCAGATTACATCACCCTTATGGCAGAAAGCAAATTATAGGGTCTCTTGGACTTTAATTAAAGAGGAATTAAAGAGCCTCTTGATGAATGTGAAATAGGAGAATGAAAAAGCTGGCTTAAAACTCAACATTCAAAAAACTTCAGATCATGGCATCCAGTCCCATCTCTTCAAGGCATATATATGGGGAAACAATGGAAACAGTTACAGACTTCATTGTCTTGGGCTCCAAAATCACTATAGATGGTGACTGCAGCCATGAAGTTAAAAGATGCTTGCTCCTTGGAAGTAAAGCAATGACAAACCTAGATAGTGTATTAAAAAGCAGAGATATTACTTTGCCTACAAAGGTTTGTATAGTCAAAGCTATTGTTTTCTAGTAGTCATATGTGGATGTGAGACATGGATAAGAAAAAAGAATGAGCAGCAAAGAATTGATGCCCTCAACTATGCTGTTGAAGATTTTTGAGAATCCCTCGAGCAGCAAGTCAATCAAACCAATACATCCTAAAGGATATCAACTCTGAATATTCATTGGAAAGACTCATGCTGGAGCTGAAGCTCCAATACAGGACACCTGATGCAGAGAGACCACTCATTGGAAAAGACTCTGATGCTGAAAAAGATGAAGGCAGGAAGAGAAGGAGATGACAGAGGATGAGATTGTTGGATGGTATCACCAACTCAATGGACATGAATTTGAGCATGGGTGAATGTCGACATTCTAGGAATCAGCGAACTAAAGTGGACTGGAATGGGAGAATTTAACTCAGATGAGCATTGTATCTACTACCGTGGGCAGGAATCCATCAGAAGAAATGGAGTAGCCATCATGGTCAACAAAACAGTCTGAAATGCAGTACTTAGATGCAATCTCAAAAATGACACAATGATCTCTGTTTGTCTCCAAGGCAAACCATTCAATATCACAGTTCAATATCACAGTTAATGCCGCTACCAGTAATGCTGAAGAAGCTGAAGTTGAATGGTTTTATGAAGACCTACAAGACGTTTTAGAACTAACACCCCCAAAAGATATCCTTTTCACTATAGGGGACTGGAATGCTAAAGTAGAAAGTCAAGAAACACCTGCAGTAACAGGCAAATTTGGCCTTGGAATGCACAATAAAGCAGGACAAAAACTAATAGAGTTTTGCCAAGAGAACGCACTGGTCATAGCAAACACCCTCTTCCAACAACACAAGAGAAGATTCTACACAAGGATATCACCAGATGGTCAACACCGAAATCCAATTGATTATATTCTTTGCAGCCAAAATGGAGACACTCTATACAGTCAACAAAAACAAGACCAGGAGCTGACTGTAGCTCAGATCATGAACTCCTTATTACCAAATTCAGATTCAAATTGAAGAAAGTAGGGAAAATAGCCAGATCATTCAGGTATGACCTAAATTAAATCCCTTATGATTCTACAGTGGAAGTGAGAAATAGATTTAAGGGCCTAGATCTGATAGATAGAGTGCCTGATGAATTATGGAATGAGGTTCGTGACATTGTACAGGAGACAGGGATCAAGACCATCCCCATGGAAAAGAAATGCAAAAAAGCAAAATGGCTGTCTGGGGAGGCCTTACAAATAGCTGTGAAAAGAAGAGAGGCGAAAAGCAAAGGAGAAAAGCAGACGTCCAAAGAATAGCAAGAAGAGATAACAAAGCTTTCCTCAGCGATCAATGAAAAGAAACAGAGGAAAAGAACAGAATGGGAAAGACTAGAGATCTCTTCAAGGAAATTAGAGATACCAAGGGAACATTTCATGCAAAGATGGGCTTCATAAAGGATAGAACTGGTATGAACTTAACAGAAGCAGAAGATATTAAGAAGAGGTGGCAAGAATACATGGAAGAACTGTACAAAAAAGATCTTCATGAGCCAGATAATTATGATGATGTGATCATTCATCTAGAGCCAGACATCTTGGAATGTGAAGTCAAGTGGGCCTTAGAAAGCATCACTACAAACAAAGCTAGTGGAGGTGATGGAATTCCAGTGGAGCTATTTTAAATCCTGAAAGATGATACTGTGAAAACTCATGCGAAGAGTTGACTCATTGGAAAAGACTCTGATGTTGGGAGGGACTGGGGGCAGGAGGAGAAGGGGACGACCGAGGATGAGATGGCTGAATGGCATCATGGACTCGATGGACGTGAGTCTAAGTGAACTCTGAGAGATAGTGAGGAACAGGCAGGCTTGGCGTGCTGCCATTCAGGGGTCGCAAAGAGTCGGACATGGCTGAGCAACTAAACTGAACTGAACTGGACCAGGAGATTATGAATGACAGCAAACCCTGGTGAGCTGCAATTCATGTGGTAACAAAGAGTTGGACATGACTGAGTGACAGAACAACAAATGCCTTGATTTTTATAATACTTAAGTCCACCATACTTCTTCTTTTTAAAGTCATTTCCTTTTCATATCTTGTATAATTTTATTTTTATAGATGCTTGTCTGCATTTGTGATATATAGAGAATATTTTCAGTATAAACACTGATGCATTTAATAGTCAAAATGTATAATATGCGATATGAACTCCTAGAAGAAAACATACAGATGCTGCCTTTTACCTTAGCCTGATGAGAAAGTTTAAGTATGAATAATTGATCTTTAAAATGAGAAGTCAATGAATAAATTCCCTAAGGACAAAGAAAATAAATTTTATAAGAAATTTACTATGTTTTTATAAACAAAGTCCCTGTAACAATTATGCTTGTATAGATACATTGATTACATCAATTTAAAATATTGTATTGCTGTCGTAGGTTTTAAATATAACATAAAAGAGAGAAAGATCAACACCATAGACAATGTGGACTGAAAAAACCTCAGGAAACATTCCCTAATGTTGAAAAATGAATGAATTGAAGGCCAGAAATAAGGCAAGAAAAATTTTATTTCTTACAGCATAATTTATCACAATACATGCTAATCAGTTCAGTTGCTATGTCTGTCCAACTCTTTGTGACCCCATGAACCACAGCACACCAGCACTCCCTGTCCATCACCAACTCACAGAGTCCACTCAAACCCACATCCATTGAGTCTGTGATGCCAGTCAACTATCTCATCCTCTGTTGTCCCCTTCTCCTCCTGCCCTACATCTTTCTCAGCATCAGGGTTTTTTCAACTGAGGCAGCTCTTCGCATCATGTGGCCAAAGTATTGGAGTTTCAACTTCAACATCAGTCCTACCAATGAACATCCAGGACTGATCTCCTTTAGGATGGACTGATTGGATCTCCTTGCAGTCCAAGGGACTCTCAAAGAGTCTTCTTCAACACCACAGTTCAAAAGCATCAATTAATCAGAAAGTTCAGCTTTCTTTGTACTCTAACTCTCACTTTCGTACATGACCACTGGAAAAACCATAGCCTTGACTAGAAGGACCTTTGTTGACAAACTAATGTCTCTCCATTTCAATATGCTATATAGGTATGTCATAACATTATTTCCAAGGAATAAGCATGTTTTAATTTCATGGCTGCAGTCACCATCTGCAGTGATTTTGGAGCTCCCAAATATAAAGTCTGACACTGTTTCCCATCTATTTTCCAAGAAATGATGGGACTGAATGCCATGATCTTTGTTTTATGAATGTTGAGCTTTAAGCCAATGGTTTCACTCTCCTCTTGCACCTTTATCAAGAGGCTTTTTAGTTCCTCTTCACTTTCTGCCATAAGGGTAGTGTTATCTGCATATCTGAGGTTATTGATATTTCTCCCAGCAACCTTGATTCCAGCTTGTGCTTCCTCCAGCCCAGCATTTCTTACTCTGAAATCTGCATGTAAGTTAAATAAGCAGGGTGATAATATACAGCCTTGACGTACTCCTTATCCTATTTGGAACCAGTCTGTTGTTCCATGTCCAGTTCTGACTGTAGCTTCCTGACCTGCATACAGATTTCTCAAGAGGCAGGTCAGGTGGTCTGGTATTCCCACCTCTTTCAAAAATTTCCACAGTTTATTGTGATTCACACAGTCAAAGGATTTGGCATAGTCAAGAAAGCAGAGATAGATGTTTTTCTGGAACTCTCTTGCTTTTTCCATGATCTGTCAGATATTGGCATTTGATCTCTGGTTCCTCTGATTTTCTAAAACCAGCTTGAACATGTGGAACTTCATGGTTCACGAATTGCTGAAGCCTAGCTTGGAGAATTTTAAGCATTACTTTACTAGCATGTGAGATGAATACAATTGTGCGGCAGTCTGAGCGTTCTTTGGCACTACCTTTCTTTGGGATTGGAATGAAAACTGACCTTTTCCAGTCCTGTGGCCACTGCTGAGTTTTCCAAATTTGCTGGCATATCGAGTGCAGCATTTTCACAGCATTATCTTTTAGGATTTGAAATAGCTCAACTGAAATTCTATTATCTCCACTAGCTTTGTTCATAGTGATGCTTCCTAAGTCCCACTTGACTTCACATTCCAAAATGTGTGGCTCTAGGTGAGTGATCACCCCATTGTGATTATCTGGGTCATGAAGAACTTTTTTGTACAGTTCTTTTGTGTATTCTTGTCACCTCTTCTTAACATCTTCTACTTCTGTAAGGCCCCTACCATTTTTGTCATTCACTGAGCCCATCTTTGCATGAAATTTTCCCTTGGTATCTCTAATTTTCTTGAAGAGATTGTTAGTCATTCCCATTATATTGTTTTCTTCTATTTCTTTGCATTGATCACTGAGGAAGGCTTTCTTATCTCTCCTTGTTGTTCTTTGGAACTCTGCATTTAAATTTGCATGTCTTTCCTTTTCTCCTTTTCTTTTCACTTCCCTTCTTTGCACAGCTATTTGTAAGGCCTCCTCAGAGAGCTATTTTGCTTTTTGCATTTCTTTGCCTTGGGGATGGTCTTGCTCCCTGTCTCCTGTACAATGTCATGAACTTCCATCCATAGCTCATCAGGCACTCTGTCTATCAGATCTAGTCCCTTAAATCTAATTCTCACTTCTGCTGTATAGTCACAAAGGGTTTGATTTAGGTCATAATTGAATGCTCTAGTGGTTTTCTCCAATTTCAGTCTGAATTTGTCAATAAGGAGTTCATGATCTGAGCCACGGTCACTTCCAGCCTTGTTTTGCTAACTATAGAACTTCCCCATCATTGGCTATAAAGAATATAATCCGTCTGATTTGGATGTTGACCACCTTGTGATGTCCATGTGTAAAGTCTTTCTTGTGTTGTTGGAAGAGGGCGTTTGTTATGACCAGTGCATTCTCTTGGCAGAACTCTATTAGCTTTTGCCCTGCTTCATTCTGTACTCCAAGGCTAAATTTGCCGGTTACTCCAGGTATTTCTTGACTTCCTGCTTTTGCATTCCTGTACACTATAATAAAAAGAACATCTTTTTCGGGTGTTAGTTGTAGATTGTCTTGTAGTTCTTCATAGACTGTTCAGCTTCACTTCTTCAATGTTACTGGTTCGAGTATAGACCTGGATTACCATGATTCTGAATGGCTTGCCTTGGAAACAAACTGAGATCATTCTGTCATTTTTGAGACTGCATCCAAGTACTGCATTTCAGACTCTTTTGTTGACTATGCTGGCTATTCCATTTCTTATAGGGGATTCCTGCTTGCAGTAGTAGATATAATGGTCATCTGAGTTAAATTCACCTATTCCAATCCATCTTATTTTGCTGATTCCTAGAATGTCAGTGTTCACACTTGTCAGCTCCTGTTTGACCACTCCAATTTGCCTTGATTCATGGACCTAATACTCCAGATTCCTATGCAATATTGCTCTTTACAGTATTGAACCTTGCTTCTATAACAAGTCTCATCCACAACTGGGTGTTGCTTTTGTTTTGGCTCCAGAATTATTGTTATTAAATAAAATAAGAAGAGCAAATTATTACTTTTGACAGTGTTTACTTTTCCAGACTTAATTTCTAAAATATAACAAACAACAAGAGAAACATTACTGCTGGGCAAGGATTATTGAACTATACAACTCAATGGCCAAGCTACAGGAGTTTTAAATGGTTGAAAAAAGTGAATAAGAGTAAACAAAATAGATGCAGCTGCAAGAAAGACTTTATACAATCTCTAAAGCCTAAAATATTTACTATTAACCCTTTTAAAATTTTATTTACTTTAATTGAAGGCTAACTACTTTACAACGTTGTAATAGTTTTAGCCATACATTGACGTGAATCAGCCATGGTTGTACATGTGTCTCCCATCCTGAACCGCCCTCCCACCTCCCTCCCCATTCTATCCCTCAGGGTCATCCCAGTGCACCAGCCCTGAACACCCTCTCTCATACACTGAACCTGGACTCGCGATCTATTTCACATATAGTAACATACATGTTTCAATGCTATCCTCTCAATTTATCCCACCCTTGTCTTCTCCCACAGAGTCCAAAAGATTGTTCTTTACATCTGTGTCTCTTTTGCTGTCTTGCATATAGGGTCATCATTATCATCTTTCTAAATTCCATATATATGCATTAGCATACTGCATTTGGTGTTTTTCTTTCTGACTTACTTCAATCTATATAGTAGGCTCCAGTTTCATCCACCTCATACTATCAACTCTTTACAAAAGAAGTTTGGAGATCTCTAATAGGAGATATATATTTTAATAAATTTGTCATTTTTACCTCAAGTAAATTTTATAAATAAGATCTTATAACTCATTTTCTTTTTAAATGTGGAAATGGGTAATAGTAACTGATTTATTGTGTTTAAGTGTCACTATTATTTTTATCATTTAGTCAAAATAGGAGATAATTATCAATTTAAGCTTCTGACAGAAGAGATACTTTAAAGGCAAGAAATAAGATGACTTGGCCTTAAGATGGTGAGTAGTGGAACTCAAAATTGGGTAAAAAAAAATACAAAAGGAAACCAAAGTTTCATCACTTTCTAGATGTCTGGGCAACAAGGTAGCAAAATTGCACATGTGTACACAGATACAATCAGAATCAATCACAGTAAGTGCTCATGAGTAGTTCTTAAACAAATATCACCATTTTATATAGGGCAATTTAGAAGACATTGAAGTAGATATTTTAGGTTTGGGTTCAGTTAAAGCCAATGATATATATAACTTACTATAATAAGAAAAATATATTGATGTTGCATGAATGGTAACTCATATGTTTACAGTTGTTACCTGAATTATAAGTTTATTGTTAGTCTCTATTAGGAAATGAATTATTTGCAAGATAGAAACCAGTAGCCTGAGAGTTTGTACTCAGGCACCTCTTGAGATGCAGTTTCACTTAGAATGAGTTGGTGCCATGAAGCATTAAGAATACTGCTTATTCCTGATGCAATTCCAACACGACAATAACAACAACATAGACAAAAGCTCCTGAGTGTTCATTATGAGCTAGGCAACTAGTAAAAATTATACATAGATTGTCTAAGAGCTTTTGTATAGGTTATCATTGGTCAGACAGAAGACAGCTTTAATGACTGATACTACAAGGACAGACTATGGTTGCAGAAGATGTTAGAATGGAAGATTATTGTAACAATACAAGTAATACATCCAAAAGACTATGTGTTAACATTCTAGTGTTGGCCAATGCCTATTTTAGAGAGTATTTAGCTTTAAAGCTGCTTTATTTTTCATGAGTGGGCTTCCTTACTGGCCAGTGGTTAGGAATTTTCCTGGTATTTCAGGAGACATGGGTTGGATCCCTGGGTTGGGAAGATGCGCTGGAGGAGGAAATGGCTCCAGGAACCCACTCCAGTGTTCTTGCTTAGGAAATCCCAAGGACAGAGGAGCCTGATGGGCTACAGTCCACAGGAAGACAAAAGAGTTGGATGTAACTTTGTGACTGAGCACTCAAAAATGTTAAATAGCAGTTTTCTTTTAGACATTTTTCTCTTAAAAGTATTGTGACAAATGAGCCTTAAAAGAGTGAATTACTTTTAACTTGTTGGCATCACTTTCCCAAACTATGCCACTCAAATTTGACCTGAGGGTCTTATGTCAATGACAACTCTGAAAGATGTTTTACAAATATAAGCACTTGTGCCTGGTAGTACAGTAATGTTTCCTATAAACAGTTCATTTTCAAAAGAATTATAAGATATTGATAAAATATAAATATTTCAGATCTAGGAAAGATTAACTCCAATCATATTTTAGTATGACTACTTTCAAGATTAACTCATTCTAAATACACTTTGCCATTTATGGTTTCCCTTGAGTCAGAGATATTTCATAATGTCATAAATCCATAGGAAACTGTATGTGATTGCCTGTATTCTTATATCAAACAGGAAGGACACATTAGTATTGAAGTACTTCTCACTATGGTACTTTCAAATAGCCATTAGTCTTCAGAATCATGGCATTTGTAGTCTATTAGTGCAGAAAATTCACTAAGAAGTGTCCTCAAAGAAACTCAGGCCCTTTTGACATATTTCATAAACAAATGAAATACTTATTGCTCACTTGTATGGTGAAAACTTAGGGAAAAAAGTTAAAGTAAGGGCATATTTTGGAAACACTACTAATAAATTAGCTGTCTGTGCCAGTTGTGCACGTTCAGTTGCTGTCATGTCTGACTCTTGGCAGCCCCATGGACTGTAGCCCACCAGGCTCCACTCTCCATGGAATTCTCCAGGCAAGAATACTGGAGTGGGTTGCCATTTCCTTCTCCAGGGGATCTTCCTCAAACAGAGATGAAACTTGAGTCTCCTAAACTGTAGGCAGATTCTTCACCACTGAGCCACCAGAAAAGCCCAGCTGGTGTTGCTATCTGTCAGGCTCAAAATTAACCTTCTAAACTTTGCTTTGTGATGTTGGGCTTCCATCCCACTGCCTTCCCCATGTGTCAGTGAAGTGACTGTGTAAGGGTCCATCCAGAGAAGTGTTCTGGGAACCTGGAAGAAAGAAGAAGAGGGTTTGTCCTTTTCTGGCATCATTTGGTCCTGCCTGCATGAATGCAGCGAAGGCTTGTTGTTTTGGTAGAGGTATTCAGGTCCAGGGCCCAGTTTTTTCCTTTGTATTTTTCCCATAAGCAGCTGTAATGAGTTCCCTCAGAGGGGAAGCACCAGTCCCACAATGCTCTGTTCTCAGGAGTCTCAGTATAGCCACCTTCCCCCCCCCACCCCCCTTTCTGCTGGCAGCATTCCCACTTCAGAGATCTTAGTGTCAGCTCCATAGAAACTCTCCTCCAAGCTTCTAGATTTTAATGATCCAGGTTTTCCCTTTGCTTGCTGAGTAATTTCTAGGATCAGTATCCACATGTCCCCGTGGATTCTTGATTTTGCTTTACCATTGTTAACTCATAGCTTGGTAAGGAGTTCTCTGTATTCATGTTGGTTTAATAAAATAAATGTGTAGCCTCTATTTTCCTTTCTGAATCATCACTTAAATCATCTTTAAAGAAAAATTTGGCTTTTCTTTTTAAAGTTGAAATCTTTTTTAATGCTAAACAAGAATTAAAGCAGAATAAACATCTTATTTAAGAAAGCCCCTGTCTTCATATATACTGTAATGAATTTAAAATGATGAATAAATAGAAAGAACACAAAATGTGACCTGAGGATGCACTTTTCACCTGCCTGTTTCTCAGTCCTTAATGTATGGTTGTGTTAGTTATATATTAATATTCTGCCTCAGAAAGTAAATTATGAATATACTAATTAATGTTAGTCAAATATTAAGTGACCACTATTTATTGATGCATGGAGCATTTTACCTTTATGTACAGAAAGATAGAAAAAAAAAGAAATGATACAAGTAAAAATATAATAACAGAATGTTTTGTTTAGGAGCAATAAGTGTATGATAAAAACATTTAGGAAGCAAAAAATTAAAAAGAAAAAGTCACAATGTATATACAATATTGTCTATCACTCTAATTGGTTTAGGAAAAGAACAGAAAAAAAATAATGCATTTTTGTGTGATGTATTGTTTGTCAAGGTGATTAGTGCTAGGAGTACAAGGTTAGTTTAAAAAAAAATTGTTGGAGTATAGTTAATTTACAATGCTGTGTTAGTTTCAGCTGAATAGCAAAGTGATTCAGTTATACATACATATATCCTCTCTTTTTTAAATTATTTTTCCTTCTTAGCCATTGCAGAGGATTGAGTAGAGTTCCCTGAGCTATATAGTAAGTTATTAGTTATCTATATTAGATATAATAGTGTATATGACATGAGAGTGTACTCAGTCGTGTCCTACTCTTTGCAACCCCACCAGGCTCCTCTGTCCATGGGATTTCCCGAAGAAGAATACTGGATTGGATTGCCATTTCCTACTCCAAGGGATCTTCCTTACCCAGAGGTTGAGAATCATGTGTTTCCTGAATTTCCAGCAGGCAGATTTTTTATCAGTGTGCCACCTGGGAAGCCCCTAGTAGTGTATATGCTAATCTCAATCTCCAAATCTGTCCTTTCCCCCTTATCTCCTGGTAGCCATACATTTGTTTTTCTACATCCATAACTCTACTTCTGCTTTGTAACCTTTTTTATATTCCACCTATAAATAATATCATATGATATTTGTTGTTCTCTGTCTGATATCACTCAGTACAACAACCTCAGGGGTCATCCATGTCCTTGCAAAGGCATTATTTTGTTCTTTTTTACGGCTGAGTAGTACTCCATTGTATATTTGTACCGCTTTTTTATCCATTCATCTGTTGATGGACATTTATGTTGTTTCCATGTTTTGGCTATTGTAAACAGTTCTGCAGTGAACATCAGGGTGCATGTGTCTTTTTGAACTATGGTTTTCTCCAGGTGTATGTATGCCTAAGAGTGGGGTTGCTGGTAGATTTATTTTTAGGTTTTTAAGAAACCTCCATTTTGTTCTCTATAATAGCTATACCAATTTCCATTCCCACCAACAGTATGGGAATGCTATCTTTTATCCACACCCTCTCTGGGGAGGGACACTTAAGGTCTTTCTATAGCAAATCATGTGATCTCCTAAAGATAGTGGATAAAACTTGATTCCACTCTTTCAGGCTCTGCTTAACTAGTAATTTTCAGGGAAATAATTGTTCAGATATCTCTAGGTAGAATAAAAATAAATTCCAGCATATATTTCCTCCATCTATGTGGCTTCAGACAAATACTGTATCTTTAATAGAAAAGGATGGGGTAGTGTAAAGAAGAATTTGCCATTTTTCTTACTTTTGATGATTGTACTTCTATGCTTTCTTATTGTGGACAAAAATTCCATTTGATCAGTCTCATAAAAATTGGAAAGAAAATTATGTATCTGTAGTGTGGTTTAAAGTCTAAGTAATGTTTCTATAATCCAGATTCATCTATGATTATTTGTCACAGCAACTATAAACTTATTTTATTTGAAGTTATTAATTTTTTTTAAAAAAAGTGAGTTGTTTT
>SJYC01102823.1:0-26619 GCA_006408675.1 Madoqua kirkii
ACTCTATACATGGACATCACCAGATGGTCAATACCAAAATCAGATTGATTACATTCTTTTTAGCCAAAGATGGAAAAGCTCTATACAGTCAGCAAAAACAAGACCAGGAGCTGACTGTGGCTCAGATCATGAACTGCTATTGCCAAATTCATACTTAAATTGAAAAAAGTAGGGAAAACCACTAGACCATTTGGGTATGACTTAAATCAAATTCCTTATGATTATACAGTGAAAGTGAGAAATAGATTTAAGGGACTAGATATGATAGACAGAGTGCCTGATGAACTATGGATGGAGGTTTGTGACATTGTACAGGAGAAAGGGACCGAGACCACCCCCATGGAAAAGAAATGCTAAAAAGCAAAATGGCTGTCTGAGGAGGACTTACAAATAGCTGTGAAAAGAAGAGAAGCAAAAATCAAAGGAAAAAAAGGCAAGATATAAGCATCTGCATTCAGAGTTCCAAAGAATAACAAGGAGAGATAAAAAAGCCTTCCTCAGCGATCAATGCAAAGAAATAGAGGGAAACAACAGAATGGGAAAGCCTAAAGATCTCTTCAAGAACATTAGAGATACCAAGGGAAAATTTCATGCAAAGATGGACTCAATAAAGGACAGAAATAGTATGTACTAAAAGAAGCCAAAGATATTAAGAGATTGCAACAATACACAGAAGAACTGTACAAAAGAGAGCTTCACGACCCAGATAACCATGATGGTGTGATCACTCACCTAGAGCCAGACATCCTGGAATGTGAAGTCAAGTGGGCATTAGAAAACACCACTACGTTTATTTTTGTTTTTATTTCCAATATTCTGGGAGGTGGGTTATAAAGGATCCTGCTGTTATTTATGTTGGAGAATGTTTTGCCTATGTTCTCCTCTAAGACTTTTATAGTTTCTGGTCTAACGTTTAGATCTTTAATCCATTTTGAGTTTATTTTTGTGTATGGTGTTAGAAAGTGTTCTAGTTTTATTCTTTTACTGTGGTTGACCAGTTTTCCCAGCACCACTTGTTAAAGAGATTGTCTTTTCTCCATTGTATACTTCTGAGTCCTTTGTCAAAGATAAGGTGTCCATAGGTGCATGGATTTATCTCTGGGCTTTCTATTTTGTTCCATTGATCTATATTTCTGTCTTTTGCCAGTACCATACTGTCTTGATGACTGGGGCTTGGTAGTAGAGCCTGAAGTCAGTCAGGTTGATTCCTCCAGTTCCATTCTTCTTTTTCAAGATTATTTTGGCTATTTGAGGTTTTTTGTATTTCCATACAAATTGTGAGGTTATTTGCTCTAGCTCTGTGAAAAATACCATTGGTAGCTCGATAGGGATTGCATTGAATCTATAGATTGCTTTGGGTAGTATATTCATTTTCACGCTATTGATTCTTCTGATCCGTGAACATGGTATATTTCTCCATTTATTAGTGTCCTCTTTGATAAACAAATGGGAGTGAATTAAACTTAAAAGCTTCTGAACGGCAAAGGAAACTATAAGCAAGGTGAAAAGACAGCCTTCAGAATGGGAGAAAATAATAGCAAATGAAGCAACTGACAAAGAACTAATCTCAAAAATATACAAGCAACTCCTGCAGCTCAATTCCAGAAATATAAATGACCCAATCAAAACATGGGCCAAAGAACTAAACAGACATTTCTCCAGAAGACATACAGATGATTAACAAACACATGAAAAGATGCTCAACATCACTCATTATCAGAGAAATGCAAATCAAAACCACAATGAGCTACCATTTCACGCCGGTCAGAATGGCCACTATCCAAAAGTCTACAAGCAATAAATGCTGGAGAGGATGTGGAGAAAAGGGAACCCTCTTACGCTGTTGGTAGGAATGCAAACTAGTCCAGCCATTATGGAGAACAGTGTGGAGATTCCTTAAAAAATTGCAAATAGAACTGCCTTATGACCCAGCAATCCCACTGCTGGGCACACACACCGGGGAAGCCAGAACTGAAAGAGACATGTGTACCCCAATGTTCATTGCAGTGTTGTTTATAATAGCCAGGAAATAGAAGCAACCTTGATGTTCATCAGCAGATTAATGGATAAGAAAGCTGTAGTACATATACACAATGGAGTATTACTCAGCCACTAAAAAAAAATACATTTGAATCAGTTCTAATGAGGTGGATGAAATTGGAACCGATTATACAGAGTGAAGTAAGCCAGAAAGAAAAACACCAATATAGTATACTAACACATATATATGGAATTTGGAAAGATGATAATGATAACCCTGTATGTAAGACAGCAAAAGAAACACAGATGTATAGAACAGTCTTTTGGACTCTGCAGGAGGCGGAGAAGGTGGAATGATTTGGAGAAATGGCATGGAAACATGTATAATATCATACAAGAAATGAATGGCCAGTCCCAGGTTCAATACAGGATCCTTGAGGCTGGTGCACTGGGATGACCAGGAGGAATGGTATGGGGAGGAAGGAGGGAGGTTCAGAGCATGTACACATGGGGAACACATGTATACCCATGGCATATTCACGTTGATGTGTGGCAGAACCAATACAATACTGTAAAGTAATTAACCTTCAATTAAAATAAATAAATTTAAATTAAAGAAAGAAAGAAAGAAAACAAAATAAGAAAACATCACTACAAACAAAGCTAGTGGAGGTGATGGAATACCAGTTGAGCTATTTCAAATCCTGAAAGATGATGTTGTGAAAGTGATGCACTCAATATGCCAGGAAATTTGGAAAACTCAGCAGTGGCCACGGGACTGGAAAAACTCAGCTTTCATTCCAATTCCAAAGAAAACCAATGCCAAAGAATGCTAAAACTACTGCACAAATGCACTCATTTCACACATTAGTAAAATAATGCTCAAAATTCTCCAAGCCAGGCTTCAGCAATACATGAACCATGAACTTCCTGATGTTTAAGCTGGTTTTAGAAAAGGCAAAGGAACCAGAAATCAAATTCCAAACATGCTCTGGTTCATCAAAAAAGCAAGAGAATTCCATAAAAAAACATCTATTTTTGCTTAATGACTATGCCAAAGCCTTTGACTGTGTGGATTACAATAAACTGTGGAAAATTCTGAAAGAGATGGGAATACCAGACCATCTGACCTGCCTCTTGAGAAACTTATATGCAGATCAGGAAGCAACAGTTAGAACTGGATATGGAACAACAGACTTGTTCCAAATGGGAAAAGGAGTATGTTAAGGCTGTATATTGTCACCCTGCTTATTTAATTTATATGCAGAGTACATCATGAGAAACGCTGGGCTGGAAGAAGCATGAGCTGTAATCAAGATTGCCAGCAAAATATCAATAACCTCAGATATGCAGATGATACCACTCTTATGACAGAAAGTCAAGAGGAACTAAAAAGCCTCTTGATGAAAGTGAAAGAAGAGACTGAAAAAGTTGACTTAAAGCTCAACATTCAGAAAACGAAAATCATGGCATCTGGTCTCATCACTTCATGGCAAATAGATGGGGAAACAGTGGAAACAGTGTCAGATTTTATTTTGGGGGTGGGGCTCCAAAATCACTGTAGATGGTGATTGCAGCCCTGAAATTAAAAGATGCTTACTCCTTGAAAAGAAAGTTATGATCAACTTTGATAACGTATTCAAAAGCAGAGACATTACTTTGCCAACAAAGGTCCGTCTAGTCAAGGCTATGGTTTTTCCAGTAATCATGTATGGATGTGAGAGTTGGACTGTGAAGAAACCTGAGCACCAAGGAATTGATGCTTTTGAACTGTGGTGTTGGAGAAGACTCTTAAGAGTCTCTTGGGCTGCAACGACATCCAACCAGCCAATTCTAAAGGAGATCAGTCCTGAGTGTTCATTGGAAGGAATGATGCTAAAGCTGAAACTCCAGTACTTTGGCCACCTCATGTGAAGAGTTGACTCACTGGAAAAACTCTGATGCTGAGAGGAACTGCGGGTAGGAGGAGAAGGGGATGACAGAGGATGAGATGGCTGGATGGCATCACCAACTTGATGGATGTGAGTCTGAGTGAACTCCGGGAGTTGGTGATGGACAAGGAGGCCTGGCGGGCTGCAATTCATGGGTTCGCAAAGAGTCAGACGTGAGTGAGCGACTGAACTGAACTGAATATTCTGGGATATATTTATTATATGAAGTTGACAATTTTCTATTATTTTTTACTTAATAAAAATTATATTTGGTTCAAAGTAACCAAACGAGTCAAGGTCCCTGTTTACTCTTGGACAAGCAAATAGTCCAACAAATGTACAAATGGTTATCAGAAGCTTTAAGGGAATTTTCCGTGCAATTAAGTATTACTGCCATATGATTCAACTCATCTTTTTTCTCTACATCCTGTTGAAAATTATGACTTTAGACTATGTTCTTCTTGTTTATGACTAGAATCATAATAATCAATTTTGATAGATTAGAAAAAAAAAACACAAACACATTTACTTGTTTCAATACAGAATAAATAGTGGGATCAAAATGGAAAAAAAATGTGAAAGTGGAAATATTGTTACATTGCTCATCAAAATTAGTTTAACTACAAAAAAAGAAGAGTTAATCTTAAGCAGCAGATAGAAAAAACTAACTTCTCAGAAGAATTTAGGATAAAATAAGCCAGTGTTGATCTTCCTGATAGAATCCTTGTTCTATTGCCTAGAAAAATGTACCTCAGCAGTCTATGGTTCTTGGTCTTTTACTATTACTGTTATTATTTCTGTCTCCCTAATTGCTTGAAATCTTTGAACATCCTTACCTAGGCAGATAAATATGTAAATATATGTGTATGTGCGCGTGTGCCCTGTCTCTTATACACATCTGAAGGGCAGCTGACTTGAGACTATATCGGGAAATCCAAGAAAAAGAAAGAATCAGGAAGTATCTACCCAAAGGCTCTTTTACAGGTCAATGCTACTTTCAATAAGTAGATGTGGGGGCCTCAGATCAGACATTTCAAATACTGACTCTATCACCTGGAAGTTCTGGCCTTAAAACAGGAGAAGTGAATCAATTTTTGGTATAGCTTCTCATTCATTATCTATCCATTATCTGTTCTCCATATGAAATCTTTGAACATCCTTACCTAGGCAGATAAATATGTAAATATATGTGTATGTGCGCGTGTGCGTGTGTGTGTGTCTATATATGTTTTATATATATACATATATATATATATATATATATATATAATTGCCAGGGCCCAGAAAAGTGAAATTAAACTCTATATAAATTCTTTTTCTTTGTATACAGACTGAATTCTAAGAACAAAAAAAGTACAGGGTGATTAAGTAATGAAGAAAAATTTCCTTTATGTTTAGGTCTGTAGAGTTTAAGGAATTGAGCCAGAAAACTGTAACTAGCAAACTTTCACTTTTCTATATTTGCCTCTGTGTGAGAGTGAGGGAGGGACAGAGAGACAGAGAGATAGGGATACACAGAGAGAGACAGGTCAAGGGATAAGGGTTGGGAGGAAGGATAAGTCAATAAGAAAATTAGGGATAGCACTGAAAATATATTTGCTATGGTCACATTACGCAACTTTACAAATTAACCAAAATAATCTTATATATCATCATTTATAACTTTTTATTTTTATATATAAGGCATCCCTTAAGAGAGAATCCTGAAATGATTTGCACAGCTGAGAGAAATCACTGTCTTGAAGAACTTTCTTCAGAATACCTCATTCTGCTTCCTATAATACCAAACTTATCAGGCACTCTTACTCTCAATTGTGAATGTTAATATACAGTGTTGTACAAGACTGTATTACCCAGAAAATTCTATTGGAAGAAGATACATATTACAGTCAAATGATGGCAGACAAAAAAGCAGCAATTTATTTCTATAATACATATTTCTTTCAGTGAACTCATACTTAGATAATGCATATTATTAATCCCATATTATACAGGAAACCCTAAAGAACTCAGACTTATTTAGCACTGTAGAGAGATTTAGGCAATGCTAGGAAATAACTTAGAATTTATGCTCTTATATTTTCTTTCTATATTTATCAGAATTCCAAAAGACAAAGGTGTCTTTCTAAAAGACCAAGAAGAGAAACCATTCACTGTAAATCAGAATGCATATAACATTCTGGGATGTGGCTAAAACTCTATTATTCAGATCCCTCTAATCTTTCATGTTTAGTATAACTGCATGTTGTTATGATTTGGTTATGGAATATCATTGATTAGAAGCTTTTAGCTTTTTTCGTGTTATATAATGGCAGTGACTTCTGTGCATTGTGTAAATATTTCAGGGCCCAATGAGAGTGACAATTATTTCTCAAATGCATTATGAAAAATATTCTGGGGAAAACCAAAGCTGCAGCCAACTTTCATCCAACTTCTAAATTTAAATATTAAATTAGGGGTGGGCTGGACAGAGAGCTAGGAGAAAAGAATGGTTGTGGGTCACTCATCATTTTTGCAAAGGATAATTCATGTACAGAATTGTGTTCCAATTAACTCAGCAGTTCTTCCATCTGTAAGACTGTCATTTTTTTTCTTGTTCAACAAATACATGAAGTTCTAGAAAAATACTTTAGTAGGGTAATAAATCACATTTCTTGGAATCACATTAAAGATACAAATTTTTAGTATATAGATCTTGTACATTTTTAAGACTATATACCAAAGTATTTTATTTTTCTTGATGTGATTGTGAAAAAGAAAAATTGTTCTGACAGTGTTAAAGTGACAAGGAAGACTATTTAAGAATATTGTAATAAGGGTCAATTATATTGCAACTGGGGAGGAACACTAAGGCTCAACTCCAAATATAAGAATAAGTGGGGATTTACAGTCTGTGAGCAGAATGAGGGAGACAGTGGATGGAAAATTAATAAAAGAAGACATCAAGGGTAGAAGGATTCTTGGTAAACTGGCTTAACAAAATTTTTCACTAAAGTCAGGATGAGGGTATACACATCAAGAGTGAATGGATGATAAACTTGATAATGTTAAGTGTCATGAGGCATCAAGGGTAGGAGGATTCTTATTAAACTGACAGCAGGATTCTCTGCTGAAAACAACAAAGGTTGAGATCTAACAGAGAAGACGCTCAAAGGAACCTAAAGTTTGGTCAAAGAACCATTTTCAATTATAATATTATTGGGGTTTTTACTTAATTTTTACATGTTCATTACTGAAATTTGTTTTTCAGCCCCAAACTCATGTCTGATTCTTTGTGGTCCCATGAAGTGTAGCACATCAGGCTTACCTGCCCTTTTCTTTCTCCCAGAGTTTGTTCAAACTCATGTCCATTGAGTCTGTGATGACGCCTAGCCATCTCATCCTCTGTGCCCCATTCTCTTCTTGCCCTCAGTCTTTCCCAGCATCAGAGTCTTTTCCAATGAGTTGGCCCTTCACATCAGGTAGCCAAATATTGGAGCTTCAGCTTCAGAATCAGACCTTCCAATTAATATTAATGGTTGATTTCCTTTAGGATGGACTGGTTTAATCTCCTTTCTGTCCAAATGACTGTGAAGAGTCTACTTCAGCACAACAATTCAAAAAGATCAATTCCTTGGTGTTAAGCCTTCTTTACGGACCAACTTTCATATCCATACATGACTACTAGAAATAAAACCATAGCTTAGACTATTTGGACCTTTGTAGGCAAAGTAATGTGCCTGCTTTTTAATGCTGTCTAGGTTGGTCATAGCTTTTCTTCCAAGGAGTAAGCATCTTTTAATCTCATGGCTGCAGTCACTGTCTGCAGGGTTTTAGAGCCCAAGGGAATAAAATCTGTCACTGTTTCCACTTTTCCCCCATCTATTTGCTATGAAATGATGGTATGATCTTAGCTTTTTGAATGCTGAGTTTGAAGGCAGCATTTTCACTCTCTTCCACCCTCATCAAGAGGCTCTTTAGTTCCTCTCTGCATTTTGCAATTAGAGTGGTGTAAGCAGAGATATTACTTTGCCAACAAAGGTCCATCTAGTCAAGGCTATGGTTTTTTCTGTGATCATGTATGGATGTGAGAGTTGGACTGCGAAGTAAGCTGAGCACTGAAGAATGGATGCTTTTGAACTGTGGTGTTGGAGAAGACTCTTGAGAGTCCCTTGGACTGCAAGGAAATTCAACCAGTCCATTCTAAAGGAGATCAGTCCTGGGATTTCTTTGGAAGGAATGATGCTAAAGCTGAAACTCCAGTACTTTGGCCATCTCATGCAAAGAGTTGACTCATTGGAAAAGACTGTGATGCTGGGAGGGATTGGGGACAGGAAAAAAGGGGACAACAGAGGATAAGATGGCTGGATGGCATCACAGAGTCAATGGACGTGAGTCTGAGTGAACTCTGAGGGATGGTGATGAACAGGAGGCCTGGCATGCTGTGATTCATGGGGTCGCAAAGAGTTGGACACTACTGAGCGACTGAACTGAAGTGAATCTGCATATCTAAAGTTGCTGGTATTTCTCCCAGTAATTTTGATTCCAGGTTGTGAGTCATCCACCCCAGTAATAAGTTAAATAAGCATGGTGACAATACACACCCCTGATGTACTCCTTTCCCAATTTTGAACCAGTCCACTCTTACATGTCTGGTTCTACCTGTTGCTTCTTGACCTGCATATAGGTTTCTCAGGAGCCAAGTAAGGTAGTCTGATATCCCCATCTTTTTAAAAAATTTTCCAGTTAGTAGTGATCTGCACAGTCAAAGGCTTTAGCATAGTCAATGAAACAGAAGTAAAATTTTTTTTTAATTCTCTTGCTATTTCTATGATCCAGAGAATGTTGGCAATTTGATTTCTGGTTCCTCTGCCTTTTGTAAATCCAGCTTGTACATCTGGAAGTTCTCAGGTCATGTAATATTGAAGCCTAACTTCAAGGAATTTGAACATTGTTTTGCTAGCATGTGAAATGAGTACAATTGTATAGTAGTTTGAAAATTCTTTGGCATTACCTTTCTTTGAGATTGAAATGAAAACTGATCTTTTCCCATCTTGTGGCCATTGCTGAGTTTTCCAAATTTATTGGCATATTGAATGCAGCACTTTAACAGAATCATCTTTTAGGATTTAAAACAGCTCAGCTGGAATTCTATCACCTCCACTAGCTTTGTTTGTAATAATGTTTCTTAATGCCCACTTGACTTCACACTTCAGGATGTCTGGCTTTAGGTGAATGACCACAACATGGTAGTTATCCAAGCCATTAAGACTTTTTTTTTTTTTTTTTGTATAGTGCTTCTATATATTCTTGCTACCTCTTCTTAATCTCTTCTTGTCTGTTAGGGTCCTTGCTGTTTCTGTCCTTTATTGTGCCCATCTTTGTATGAAATGTAACTCTGGTATCTCCAATTTTCCTGAAGAGATCTCTAGGCTTTCCTCCTTTTAAAATTTTTTTCTTCTATTTCTTTGCATTGTTCACTTAAGACTTTCTTATTTCTCCTTGCTATTCTCTGGAACTCTGAATTCAGTTGGGTTAATCTTTCAATTTCTTCTTTGTCTTTTGCTTCTCTTCTTTTCTCAGCTACTTGTTAGGCGTCGTCAGAATATCACTTTGCCTTCTTGCATTTCTTTTTCTTGAGGATAGTTTTAATCACCATCTCCTTTACAACTGTTATAAGCCTCCATCCATAGTTCTTCAGGCACTCTGTCTATCACATCTAATCCCTGAATCTATTCATCACTTCCCCTGTATAAGGGTAAGGGACTTGATTTACGTCATACTTGAAAGGTCTAGTGGTTTTCTCTCATTTCTTCAATTTAAGCCTGAATTTTGCAATAAGGAGTTCATGATCTGAGCCACAGTCAATGCTCAGTCTTGTTTTTGCTAACTATATAGTGTTTATCTTCGGCTGAAAAGGATAGAATCAACCTGGTTTCAGTGTTGATCATTTTGACTTTCTTTGTCCTTGGATGTGAGGTGTCTCTTTTTTGGTTTCAACATCCTCCTCTCGATGGTTTCTAACAGCTAGTTGCAATTTTGGGATTCTTGTGCCAGAAGATGAGCTGGGTACAGAGCCTTCCACTCTGCCATCTTGAACTCTACTCCTTGTTAGTATATAGAAACACTGTTGACTTTCATACATTGAACTTGTATCCTGAAACTTGGGTGAACTCACCTATTTGTTCCAGAATTTTATGCATGTGATTATTTGCTTTAAACCAGATTCATGGGATTCTCAAAATCATCTTCTGAATTGATTTCATTTATGATTCAATACTTTCATTTACAAACTTTTTTTAGACATGCATAATTGTACCCACAATTTTGATAACTGGCTTCACAGTTAGATATGGAAGGTGTACATGAGGAAGGTGAAGTTTGACCAGTTGGAGCCCTCACCATTGACCAAAGTTTTGGATACTTGAGGTCAAGGTCTTTGGTTTATGAGACTAAGGAGGCTGTCTGATAAGCCTAAAGCAGTGCTCTGTGATGATACTATAAGGCTGTTTCTTGATTGCAGTGGTGGTAACAGAAATTTCAACATCTGATAAAATGACATAAAACCAAATGCACACACTGTGCCAGTTTTAATTTCTTTGTTTTGATAGTGATTATGATTAAGATGTGATGATGGGGGTAAAATCTCTCTTCTCTTTTCCAAATTCCTGTGATACCGTAACTGTTTCAGAATAAAAACTTTAAAAAAATATTATAGTCTATTTTAATTTATTAAAAACAGATACTCACTCATTATTGTTATTAAAAAAACTCTCATAGAAAATGCATGTATTCTTTGAAATGAATATTAGAATTATTTTGTGAAGTCCTAAAAATGAAAGTAGATTTCATTGGCATAATATTACACTGACAGGTTATTTGAATGGGAGAACTGGAAACCCTATAATTCAGTCCTCCTATTCTTGTAGTTATCAACTGGAATGGATAGTACCACTGACCACATGGCCTTTGTAGTTTCAACGACGGAGGCATAGAAGTCAAGGAGAGGAACCATGTGCAACTCCCTTCACTATGGAAAATATTTCCTTTCACTAGTAAAGAAGTTCATAGAATCAGATAAGTATGGAAGTGTTAATAAAAAATCTATTGAGAAAGGTAAAGCTCTTTTACAGAATTAATAATTCATCAAGATGAGATATCTTGCTTCTCCTATGGGAACTTAATAAAATTATCTTTATTGATAACAATGTTTTTACAAATCATAGAATATTTTATACAAAGAAATACATGGGATTTGTAATTTTAGCTCATGGCTATGTTTTCTTTTTCTCTAGTTCCATAATTATACCATGGTTTAATTCTTAGACTAGTGTTTTGCATCTTCTATAAAAGTGTGGATCTTGGTGAGAAATACACACTGAATGTAATTTTCAGCAGTGATCCAATCACCTCTGATTAAAACTGTCTTGTGGGTTGAGACAACTAATTAAATTCACTCTTTTAACAACTTATGTAATATGGCCATTGCCTATTTCATGGATATCACCTCATTCTGTTATTACATTTAGTCTATAAATATTTATTAATATCACTTTATCTTAGTTACTCTTCTGGGTGCTGGGCATTCTAGAATGAAAAGACAGGCACCATGTTGTACCTGCTCTCATGGAGTGACCCTTCTGCTATGGATAACCACATTTGCAAGTCAATGCATGTCTGCTTTTCCATGCATTTATTCCTATAAAACACTATTGAAAGGCAAAACAAGAAGCACTTTCTTTATTCCCAACTGATTGTCAGTTTTTATCTGCAGCCTTTTGGATAAAGGAGGTAGAGATTATAATCACAGCACTGCTGTTAGAAAGAAACAAGCAAACATTTTTAGACTGTATGTCACTACATTCAAGGTTCAAGGAAATGTGTAACTAGTGTGACATTTTGTCATGTGCCCACCACTTGGCCAGGGAATATTGAAGCACCTTGGCTGATCATACTACCAAAATTATTTCCAAGGAGGGGAGGATACTTTCCCACAAAAAGATCAGAGTGCTACTTCAGGAGCGGCAGCTGCCATGACAGTTAAAATAGGCATACTTCCACCTTGTTCTGTGAAGAGGGCAGGACACAAAGTATGGTGTCAGTTTACAAACGGAGAATCTGAAAACTTCACAGTTTAATTGCACAAGGCTAAAGTGGTTCTAAATGACATGGCTAAGGTTGGAAGATATTTTAACTTCAGATCTAGTGTGTGTGTCACTATCAGAAATTATTAAACTGAGGCTCAAAAAAGGAACTTTAATGAGTTTGCAAAACTCTTGAAACAATAGGCAAAATGTTGTTTGTAGGTTTGGATAGGAGAAAGTGGTCTGGGTATTGAGTTGGATTCATTTATTTAATATTATCTTTATTGAAGTATAGTTGATTTATAATGTGATGTTAATTTCTGCTGCACAAAGTGGGCTGTACATATATATACATATGTACATACTTTTTAAAATATTCTTCTCCTTTATGGTTTATCAAAGGATATTGAATAATCTGTTGAATATAGTTCTCTTGCTAATTAAATTCTTAAAAGGTTTATGACCAAAGAAAATAAAGTAATAATCATAAAGTTAAGAACTACTGCATGCATACTGCATCTATTGAAAGCAAGTAAGGAAACATGAATCCTCCACCACTATGCAGCTCACATCTTTCTCTTTCATGTTCAAGGGGCTATGAGCTGCTGCTGCTGCTAAGTCGCTTCAGTCATGTCTGACTCTGTGTGACCCCATAGATGGCAGCCCACCAGGCTCCTCCATCCCTGGGATTCTCCAGGCAAGAACACTGGAGTGGGTTGCCATTTCCTTCTCCAATGCATTAAAGTGAAAAGTGAAAGTGAATTCGCTGAGTCGCGTCCGACTCTTAGCGACTCCATGGACTGCAGCCTACCAGGCTCCTCTGTCCATGGGATTTTCCAGGCAAGAGTGCTGGAATGGGGTGCCATTGCCCTAGATTGGGGGGCTATGAGAATTTAAAACAAATCTGTGAACTTGGTAATGCATTCCATCACTTACCACTAGTTTGGGATTAATGACACACTTTCTGAGAAGCACCCATAGGGGCCTCTTTGAAAGAGAAGGACTGCTTTGCTTGACAAGCATCCACTCATTTCTACAATTCTTTAAATTATCTCTGCATGAACTTGGTTTCATATTTAGCCTCTACTCTTTCTAGTACTTGCTCAAGTAGGAGAAGAAGGTTGCTGACTGTTCACAACTTCGTAGTGAAAGAACTTGGACCAGCTTGTTTCTTAGCTTCTGTAGGTGCCTCCAGGGAGAGCTAGGTGCTGGAGGAGATTAACTCTGAAGTGTGTACTTAAGTAATTAGATGGGAAGAGGGACTGGGGACTTATCCCTCAATAAACTTGCACTACTTTTAGGAAATACAGTAAGTTAAGGATTCCCCAAGAAATCAAAACAAAGCATTTCTTCTCAGCTCTGAAAGTAAAACTATAAGTATAACAGATGTGAAAGTGCTTTGGAAAAGTAGTTAAAACACTAGAAAAAAAGTGATGGCTTAAAATGGAAGCAATCCCCTCGCTCCCCCTCGAATGCTACAGTAGAATTTTGCATGCAGAAAACTGGCAGTAACAAAATACGTTATTGAAAAAGAGCACCTAAGTAGGAAATTATTTAAGAGTGGTAAGTACTACAATAAAGAATTAGCTTACTTTGGTAGTGTTGTCTACATTTATTTTTTTAGTGATTTTTATTTTCGGTACTTAAGGATGATATTTTCCCCTTTGGAACACAGAAATGAATATAGGTTAATTCTACTTGCATCTGGCTGAGTGTTCCAAGACTACTCCTGTGGGTTTGGGAATCAAGCAGAGATCAATTCACACAAAGCCCTTCTTTGCTGATTCTATACTCATCTCTGACTTCTTACCCTTAGATAATAGTTAAAACTCAGTTCTTGAGGGGAAAACAAAGCTACTGTTTCAGTTTCAGAATTCATTGTTCTGCATTTTCAGCATTTATGGGATGATTCCCAAAGACAGGACTCGTCCAGGTGCTCCCTCGTCTTTTCCCAAGTAAGGAATCTACATAAAGAGCCAAAATTAACACAGAGATTGGAATTCACTTCTCTTCTGGCATGCTTTAAATTACATACAGATATAACCAACTACTGCTTTTCTACGGCCATTCCCTAGAGTCACTTTTACTGTGTACATTAACTGGATCTCTTTTTATTTATCAGGCAAGAGTTTCCCCCCTCCCTCTTAGGATATAGCAAGGGATTAAAATTAGTGAGTAAACGGGGGCAAGGTTGGAGGGAGTAAGGCTTCGCTTACTACATTTTAAGGATGTTTGTTGTATCCCCAGCATCTTTATTAAAGATTTATCAAAAATAAGCACTGCTACAAGGGATGATTCAGTGATTTAGCATAGCAAGTGAAATATCCTATAGCAGTCTGTTAAAGCAGGGTCCCAGATCACAGCAGGAACATCACCTGGGAACTTATTAGAAATGCACATTCTTCAGTCACACTTGAGGATGGGATCCAGTAATTCCCTTTTTAACAAACCTCCCATCAGTTCACGGCAAACAGATGGGGAAACGATGAAAAAGTGACAGAATTTATTTTCTTGGGCTCCAAAATCACTGTGGAGAGTGACTGTAGCCATGAAATTAAAAAGCACTTACTCCTTGGAAGAAAAGCTATGACAAACCTTGACAGATTTTAGACAGTATTAAAAAGCAGAGACATCACTTTGCCAACAAAGGTTCATATAGTCAAAGCTATGGTTTTTACAGTAGTCATGTATGGATGTGAGTGTTGGACCATAAAGAAGGCTGAGTGCCCAAGAATTGATGCTTTTGAACTGTGGTGCTGGAGAAGACTCTTGAGAGTCCCTTGGACTGCAAGGAGATCAAATCAGTCAGTCCTAAAATAAATCAACCCTGAACATTCATTGGAAGGACTGATGCTGAAACTGAAGCTCTATCTAATACTTTGGCCACCTGATGAAAAGATTCAACTCATTGGAAAAGACCCTGATGCTGAGAAAGATTGAAGGCAAAAGGAGAAGGGGCAACAGAGGATAAGAAATTTGGATGGCATCACTGATTCAATGGACAAGAGTTTGAGCAAACTCCAGAAGATAGTGAAGGACAGGGAAGACTGGCCTACTGTAGTTCATGAGGTTTGCAGAGTCAACTTTGCAAAGGTTGACTGAGTGACTGAACAACAAAACAACAGCTGGGTGATTCTGACACCCACTCATGTCTGAAATCATCTGCTCAAGTGAACAGCCATCTTCCTCTTTTCTTAAGATACCTGTATAAATATTTTTTAAATGAGATTAGTTTACTCTCATGATTCTTTTCATTTTTAGTATCACAAATTTTAGTTAAATCCATATTCAACTTTTATCTTATTGTAATTGTATTCACATAGATCTCTTTTAGGTTGTCTTCTCTGATTACATTTTCTTAAAAAAAATTCCTAGAGCTAATTATTGTCATTTCCTGCATTCCATCAAACATTCTTCCCAAATCAACTAAGAGAAGTTTATGCTTCCCAAATGCTATTTTGTGTTTTGTCATATACATCAATCTCTGTTCTTACCTTCACCCAGTGAGGTTACCTCTAGGAGACCTCTGTGTTCCCAGGGGGATTATTTCTCCTGAGTGGTAAGCAGAGTTTTCCTTCTGGTTTTCCCTTGTCTCTCCTGTGGGTCTCATTTCTGCTTCAATCACTGTTTTTCTCTTATTAACTCCTCTCTCTCTTTCTTCTCCCTGATAAAAGATGAATGGCAGTTAAACATTTTGAGTCTTTTTTATAGGAAAGTGTTTTTAGCCTGTTCTTACACTTGGAAGTTGGCAGTTTGGGGGCTGATCATTTCTTTCTAAGCAAACCACTGAAAAATGACATGAAAGCCTGATGATTATGGTGGAAGTTGTCCACTGATGAACTTTGCTAGCAGATCTGATCCAGGAGGAACTCAGCTATGTAATTAGGGAACCCTCCCAAGTCACTGTCTTTTGTATTTCTCTATGGGCTGTTCAGTTTCCCTAATAAAATTTTTTCAATTTCTTATCTTAGAGGAGAAGCAAAAGGTGGTGATTTTATGCCTGACTCCAAACCAAAGTTATTGGAGCCAAGCAGTATCCAGGAGGAAGAATTTTGCCTTTCAAGGCATAATACTTTGCTTCTTGGATCAGCACCTACCCCTCTTGTATTTTGCAGAGTCCCCTATATTCTGAAGCTGCTCCGACTCAGTTTATCTTCAGAAGAAACTTGCAGGATCCAGCAACTGCCTAGCTGTGGAGAATCTAAAACTCCATATATCGACTTTTAAACGATGCCTGTCTTTAGCCCCACATCTCACACGTATTAGAGATAAGTGGTACATTCACTTGTTGAGATTTCCTGGACTCATGCATCTTGAATAAGGTTGGTTCTATTTGGAAGCCTCCTTGCAGACACTTGGTATTTAGTTTCCCTCTGTTTGTAAACATTAACTCAGAGCTGATGCAAAGCATGAAAAGCATAGAGGCATAAGGTATTCAGAAAGGAATATTGATAAATCGTAATGACTCGATGAAGGGATGGAGAAATCAGAGAGGAATACCAGCTGTGTAACTGAGTTAACAGTATTAGAATTTACTGAGCTAGGTAATGTGCTGTGGGCTTAGTTGCTCAGTCCTATCCTACTCTTTGTGACCCCAAGGCCTGTAGCCGGCTCTGTCCATAGGCTCTTCTGTCCATGGGATTTCCCAGGCAAGAATATTGGAGTGGGTTGCCATTTCCGTACCGAAGAGACCTTCCCAACTTGGAGATCAAAGTTGCATCTCCTGCTTTGCAGACAGTCTCCTGAAGTGCAGGCAGATTCTTTACCACTAAGCCAGCTGGGAAGCCCCTATGTAATAAAAAGTGGTTTTGGTGTATTTAGAATGTTGATACACTCAGTGCTTCATGTGCTGATTTTATGGTGCCTGTAGGTCTTGCAAAATAAAATGTCTAACAATGAGCTATACATACAGTTTTGTTTGACCAGAAAGTGATGTGTATCTACAATAAACACTTGAGATATCTTAATAAAAGGATGCTATGCTGTATGTATATGGAAGTAATTAAAATGAATTATGGTACAAAGTACAAAAAGTGGACAATGGAACCAAGGGAAACTTTAACATTTAAAGGGACAGTTGAAATAATCCTATAAAAAGTTTAGCTTTTCAAAGAAGCAGACTAAATTAGATAGATATATAAGAGATTTATTGGGGGAAATACACGTAAAGGATAAATATGAGAGAGTAAAGGAGTAGGAGGGGAGAAATGTAACACCAAGATCTGATACCTGTGAATGGAGAAAGAGAAGGAAGGACTGAGTAGGAAGATGTCATGTGCAACTGATTTCTCCAAAAATTTTGGCTGAAACAGTGGGAAGTTCCCCAGCACTGGATGAGTCCTGGGCAGGCAGGAAAGGGTGGGCACTGCTCATCATTTACTGGAAACAGCCAAAGGGGGATGTGAACTTGGTGCAAATTCAGTGATGAATCTAAAGTTGAAGCAGCTAGGGCTTCATCTACGCTTTCTGAAGCATGGTTTACTGAAGAAAATTTGAAAGGCCTATCTAAGCAAAAAGAGAGAAACTATTACTAGAAAAAAAAGGCAGCACCAAAGCCACTAGAGAAAGTCATGTGTATTTATACTTAAAACTCTGTTGTAAAAAGAAGTGATAGATAAATTATCTTAAAACTACAAGTTTGAGCCTGAGTTTCCCCTGTGAGACCTGTAGTTAATAGTAACATGCAAAAATGTGCATAATTGGAGGCAACATTAATACTGGGGAAAACCTAGTTCTCGAGAAGATGATGGATTGAGTTTAAAGTTTAAAACCATTTATAATATTCAAATATGCACTTTGAGTTGATTTGAAATATTTCATACTGAGTTTCCTAATGGAGTTAATTAATCACAGCTGATTTCATTGCAAGCACAGCACCAACCAGAAGCAACATAGTCACAGAACAAATTAAAATCAAGGCATATCAGTACTACGTATTCAGTGATGTGGAGGGGATTTCTTTCCTAAACTTGGATTCTTACCTTATTAATGCATTGTATTTCAACATAGTTAGCAACTCAGTTATGGCAACAGCCTTTGTATAATTGCAACAAGTCAATTTCTGTGTTATTATTCTTTGGTAATTTTAAAGTTATCAAATGTTTCTATTATCCTTATGGATGCATTCCTGGAAAAAAAAATGAGTCCACATCTCATAAAAAAACTCCCTGTATGCACATAGCTGTCAATCAGTGGTTCAGCAGCGCAGATCCATTTTCAGAGGTATGTTGGGATGTGTCTGCTATATACATACAATGACAAAGGTAAGGAGCTTAAACAGAGAAAAGAAATGCTGAGGAAAATTTGTATTTATTGAAGATCACCTCTGTACCTGTAAGCTGAGTGCTGACTTCTCTAACGACCCATCACTGCCAAGACTTTAGAGTGTCTGCTCTGCATAAGATGGGAGATAGATAAGGGGGGTGGTGGGCAGAGTCCAGGAAGGATGTCCAGAGTTAGGATGGCTCCTAGAGTGAGAGAACAGAGAAGATGAAGACAGTAGGACTCTCAGTTATCTGAAGGTGGATGCCTTGTACATTTTGGCTATTTATCATGAGCACAGTAATGACCTATTGGCAGAAATCGGCAATTTGCAATTCTAATATTCAAAATTAAATGACTTTTGTTCTCAAATTGATTCCTGTTTTATTTTTATTAATTTTTAAATTTAATTAATTAATTGATTTTAATTGGAGGCTAATTACTTTACAATATTGTAGTGGTTTTTGCCATACATTGACATGAATCAGCCATGGGTATCCATGTGTTTCCCATCCTGAACCCCCCTCCCACTTCCCTCCCCATCCAGCCCTCAGGGTCATCCCAGTGTATCTGCCCTGAGCGCCCTGTCTCATACATTGAACCTGGTTCTTGTTTTAAACTAACTGCTGCAACCAGCTCAGATTTTACAAGACAGAATAGCACCACTTCCTTTAGTTAACCCCATAGTTTAGTCCTATCCTGGACACAGTATAGGTTTTCAAGAACTATTTGATGAGATTGATTGTCACATAGTTTTAGATATTTAACCTCTTAGATGTTTAGTTTTATAATGTGATTCCTGTTCATATCTCCATTTGTTTCCAGTTGAGCAAAGCCTAGTGTGGACTGTTGAGAAGAAAGTCTGTCTTCAGCATCCCCCCAGGTCTAAGAGCTGTGACACATTCCTTTACAACTCTTAAGTGAAAGGAGGTGGGTAGTGGCTTGGGGTCATTTATTAAAATCCAAACTGCCTCATTTTATACCTGATGATATACCAGCCAACCAGGCCTAACTGATTCTTCTGGGTGAAGTAGCTATAGATTTAGACATTCAAGAGCAGGACAAAGTGGGTCCCCACATCGACTACCACCATACCTCCCATTGGCATCCAGTCCTCTGGTTTTACAGAGATGCTCTGAGAAAGCATCAATTTAGCAAAATCATATTTAATCTTTAAAATTTCCTAAATGTGTTTATTTAAAAAAAAAAACAGAAATATTGTATGATTTTATCTAAAAAGAGGATACATTAAAAAGATAATTTGAGACTATTAAAAAAAAATTCAACTCAACTTTCAAGAAAAGAAGTGAGGTGAATTCACTCAGTCGTGTCCAACTCTTTGCGATCCCATGGACTGCAGCCTACAGACTCCTCTGTTGATGGAATTTTCCAGGCAAGAGTACTGCAGTGGGTTGCCATTTCCTTCTCCGGGGGATTTTTCTGGCCAAGGACATGAACCTGGGTCTCCCACATTGCAGGCAGACACTTTACCGTCTGAGTCACAAGGGAAGCCCTTAGGTGACCTCTAATTCCATTTTTCTAAGAACTTGAGAAATAGCATTAACCTGAGGTATGCAGATAACACCAACCTTATGGCAGAAAGTGAAGAGGAACTAAAAAGCCTCTTGATGAAAGTGAAAGAGGAGAGTGAAAAAGTTGACTTAAAGCTCAACATTCAGAAAACTAAGATCATGGCATCTGGTCCCATCACTTCATGGGAAATAGATGGGGAAACAGTGGAAACAGTGTCAGACTTTTTATTTTGGGGGGCTCCAAAGTCACTGCAGATCGTGATTGCGGCCCTGAAATTAAAAAGACGCTTACTCCTTGGAAGGAAAGTTGTAACCAACCTAGATAGCATACTGAAAACAGAGATATTATCCTGCCAACAAAGATCTGTCTAGTCAAGGCTATGGTTTTCCCAGTGGTCATGTATGGATGTGAGAGCTGGGCTGTGAAGAAAGCCGAGCGCTAAAGAATTCATGCTTTTGAATTGTGGGGTTGGAGAAGACTCTTGAGAGTCCTTTGGACTGCAAAGAGATCCAACCAGTCCATCCTAAAGGAGATCAGTCCTGGGTGTTCACTGGAAGGACTGATGCTGAAACTGAAACTCCAATACTTCGGCCATCTCACGTGAAGAGTTGACTCACTGGAAAAGACCATGTTGCTGGGAGGGATTGGAGGCAGGCGGAGAAAGGGATGACAGATAGCTGGATGGCATCACTGACTCGATGGACATGAGTTTGAGTGAAATCTGGGAGTTGGTGATGCACAGGGAGGCCTGGCACGCTGTGATTCATAGGGTCACAAAGAGTTGGACACGACTGAGTGACTGAACTGAGCTGAAATTATGTGTGTGCATGTGTGTGTGAGTGTAAAGGTTATGTTGAATATAAATGTATGTATAATATACTCATATGTACATATGCATTTAAATATCTACATACCTACACACATGTGATGTAATTATAATAAACTTCTAAATACAAACCAGAGTTTCAAATTTTTAAATATGGTTAAGCAGGTAGATTGGGTTTAGCTTGTTCTTATTTTTGACACTGGCAGAGCTTCAAAATCTTGAAGTTGAAAATAATTATTTTTGTTACAGTTGTAAAACATATGCAATTAGCTTGGTTTTAGGGACATATGTGATAGTGAGAACAATTGAAGTTATTGAGCTTCAGTGAATTTATTAAAGTGTTTACAGATCAGGGTGATTTTGTTTTGAACTGAATTCAAGTATCTCTCTAGAGATGGCATCAGTAATCCATCTGAATTTTCCATTACTGCTAACATTGAAAAAAAGTAAGAAAAAGGTAATTAAAATTATAATTAAACCAACACTGAGAAATAACTTGAGACAGAAGAAGTTTATAAGTTCTGCAAAAGTTTCCTTTTTAGAGATGCTTTCAGATTTTTCAAAGATATAGTAATATTGGTTGGATATTGAGTATTTCTTCATGATGATCAAATATTCCCTGTTTACTTCCTGTAGACATTTCTACTGTCATCAAATTGGACAAGCAAGTTTGAATTTTTTCTAGTCTTCCACATTATATCAAATTTAAAATGTTGTATAGCCGAGTTATAAGTTAAATTCTTTTTATGGAGCAAAACATTAATATCACAAGTTTTATATATATATATGCATATATATGTACATGCATATATATATACGTGCACATATATATATATATATGTGTGTGCGTGTGTGTATGTGTGTATATATATATATTCCTGTATTCGTGAATAGATGAGGAATAAAGTATTAGCATTTAGTTCAGTTCAGTTCAGTCAGTCATGTATGACTCTTTGCGACCCCGTGAATCATAGCATGCCAGGCCTCCCTGTCCATCACCAACTCCCAGAGTTCACTCAAACTCATGTCCATTGATTCGGTGATGCCATCCAGCCATCTCGTCCTCTGTCGTCCCCTTTTCCTCATGCCTTCAATTTTTCTCAGCATCAGGGTCTTTTCCAATGAGTCAGTTCTTCACATCAGGTGGCCAAAGTATTGGACTTTGAGCTTCAGCATCAGTCCTTCCAATGAATATTCAGGACTGATTTCCTTTAGGATTGACTGGTTGGATTTCCTTGCAGTCCAAGAGAGTCTCAAGAGTCTTCTCTAACAGCACAGTTAGAAAGCATCAATTCTTCAGCTCTAAGCTTTCTTTATGGTCCAAATCTCACATCCACACATTGACTACTGGAAAAATCATAGTTTTGATTAGACGAACATTTGTTGGCAGAGTAATATGCTGTCTAGGTTGGTCATAGCTTTTCTTCCATGGAGCAAGCATCTTGTAATTTCATGGCTGCAGTCATCATCTACAGTGATTTTGGAGCCCAAGAAAATAAAGTCTGTCACTGTTTCCCTTGTTTCCTCACCTATTTGCCATGAAGTGATGGGACTGGATGCCATGATCTTAGATTTTTGAATGTTGAGTTCTAAATCAGCTTTTTCACTCTCCCAATGTGCCAGCAAATTTTGAAAATTCGCAGTGGCCACAGGACTGGAAAGGTCAGTTTTCATTCTAACTCCAAAGAAAGGCAATGCCAAAGAATGTTCAAACTACCATACATTTGTACTCATCTCACAAGCTAGCAAAGCAATGCTCAAAGTTCTCCAGGCTAGGCTTCAACAGTATGTGAACCAAGAACTTCCAGATATTCAATCTGGATTTAGAAAAGGTAGAGGAACCAGAGATCAAATTGCCAACATCCATTGGATCATAAAAAAAGCAAGAGAATTAAAGAAAAGTATCTGCTTTATTGACTACGCCAAAGCCTTTGACTGTGTAGATCACAGCATACTGTAGAAAATTCATAAAGATATGGGAATACCAGAGAAATCTACCTGCCTCCTGAGAAATCTGTATGCAGGTCAAGAAGCAACAGTTAGAACCAGACATGGAACAATGGACTGGTTCCAAGTTGGGAAAGGAGTACAAGGCTGTATATTGTACCCTGCTTATTTAACTTATATGCAGAGTACATCATGTGAAATGCCAGGCTGAATGAAGCACAAGCTGGAATCAAGACTGCTGGGAGAAATATGAATAACCTCAGATATGCAGAAAGTGAAGAGGAACTGAAGAGCTTCTTGATGAAAGTGAAAGAGGGGAGTGAAAAGCTGGTTTAAAACTCAACATTTAGTTAACAGTAGTTAGTCTTGGGGTGGAGTTTTGTGGGAGATGATGAAAAGCTTACCAATTTCATGTTCTATGGTTCAGTTCTATGAATTTTTTGACCACATACTTTACTGATTTTATTTAAAACAAAGACTCTAGGTCCTTTTTTATTTTCATCTCTAGAAGATTTTATTTAAGATAGAAAAGAATGGGTTATAGCACTGTTTACAAAGATTCCTCTTTAAAAAAATCTAAGTAAGTCCTTTCCTAAATATTTTGACTTACTGTCATTTCTCCCTTAATCTCATTGTAACAGGGACTTATATTTAGAGGATTTTAAAGACCTTCTGCCAGGTGGACTATGAGAATGATTTGGGAAGGGGAACTTTGAAAAGACAGAGTGTTGACTGACCTAGGGAGGTGGAATGGAGGGATAAAGAGAAAAGAATGCTTCTGGAATAATGTGAACTGTTCTTCCTCCCACAACACTAGAAATGGCTAAAGATGTGTGACAAGTAAATTGATGTTTCTGAGATAGATGAGGGTTGAAGGTGCAGTTGTCTTAGGTGGTTACAATAAAGTTCTCTAGTGAAGGCTAGAGAGATGCACAGTCAGGGAGAGCAAGACATTTAGCAAAGGTGCTTCCAAAGACGGGAAATTCAGACACTTAATAAAAGAAATGTGTCTGGTCAAACATGGTATAGTAAATACTGGGATCTCTACTGTTTCTCAAGAGACCATTAAAATGCTAACAAATGGAGGGGGAGCGGAATGTGGAAATCTTTCAAAATGAGGAGATAAAATCAGACAAGAGGTGGAAACTAATTTCTGGATTCCAGAAAGGGAATGAAAGTCTGCAGAGGAGGGAGCTGGCTTCAAGAAGGACTCCGGTAGGAGACAAGTCTGTTTTTGATGCAGAATCCCAAAAGGTCTCAATAATCAGAGGCACCATTTAACACTGACGTCCCATGTGAGGTATGGGGTGGAAAACAGGGGGTGGCTTGTCTGTCTGGATAAAGAGAGCATGATATCCTGCTGATCTGGGCAACTGCAGGAGCCTGGGGAGCACTGTATCATACCAGGACCTGGGCCTCATGCCCAGAAATCTTGATTTAGGTTAGTCTGGATGGCACCCAGGTATGTAGATTTTGAAAAATCTCTTAAGATGAATCTGACATGCAGCCAGGAGTGAACATAGAGGCTCACATACAAATTGACCATTGTTCCAGAAGGAAATAGGCTATATTTTTGTGACTTTACCCCCAGGTTTCCCATCTAATAGGAATGAGCTAGAATGAGAAGTGGTGCATTTTCTCTGAGGTTTCTTTCTTTTGACCATCTAGCCTCAAATCCTGCCTGTTGGAGGCAGTGTGACTTACCCTCAGTTCATTGTGATACTGCATCTCTAACCAGTACAATTAGAACCCCAGCAGGAGAAAACCTTGTACGTCAGGAATTGTTTATAGATTAAGAAAAAAAAAGCATCATCTTCATGCACCATTGAATTACCACCTTGTATATATCTTTTCTCTTGTTTCCACATGCCTCTGTGCTCCTTGGGAAAAATAAAAGAAAGAAACAACGCCTGTGGTCAAGGAATTTGATGCACTTTGGTGCTGTTTTTCACTCCCAGATCACTGCATTTAAAATTGAGAATGTAGGGTTTTCATGACATGTGTCTTCGTGTCATTATGTTTTCAAACCAGTAGAGCAATTTTGATATGAAACAATATTGCTCTGAAAATAGAGCGCTGTCCCTCAGAATAAAGGCAAATGAGGATTTAGAACCCTTGCAGGTTGTACTGTCAGTACTAATTTGAGTGCTAAAGTTCCATTTGCAAACCTAAGTAAACAGGAATGTAGACAGCTTGAACAAGCTGAAATTGTGATATCGCCCAAAGGAACATGCTGATCAGGGAGAGCTCAGCATGCATTTGAATCAAAAGCATCTGCAGCAACTTTAACTCTGCTTCATGCCATCAGGGCTGGACCGACACAAGGGAGGTTGAACCCGTAACACCTGGGATGGAGGGCAGAGCGCCATACACTAGGCATTCTGTCAGCCTCTCCAGATTTTTGTGGCATGTGGGGGCCGATGCTAGACAATGACTACATTCGATTCTGGTGCAGCTGTCCATCATAGTGGGCACTGGCAAAGTCCAGTTCTTGAACTCATCAACAGCAACAAATATTTATTGTATGTTTTGTGAGCATGTTGCTAGCAAGACTGAATTTCCACTAAACTTGACCATAAAATGTTGTTCAATTTAGACAATAAGCATAAAGGCACATGACAGAATTTTTTGTAAGAGAAATAGCAAATAGCTGCTAATATAATAATAATAAATTTAAAAAGCCTCAGAGTCACAGGGTTCTTCTGTGTTTGAAGGAAAATTTATTGAAGACACTGAAAGAAAGATTTCCTCTTGATAGGAGGATTTTGGCTCTATGTAAATTCATCAGAATTCTCTTGGCTAGCCAGGGCTCTCTGCTTGAGCAGAGAGCCTATCTAAGGTGGCAAAAGTGGGTATGGTTTGGACTCATAAAGTTTCCGATTTTCTAGAAGCCACCTGAGGATGGTTGCTTAGGCAGGGAGAGATCTGGAGGGAACAGATGTGCTTTTCTACACGGACAGTTTGGCTTCAGGGGATGCTGTAGTGTGTTTCAACAAGCACTGATCCAGGAGGGCTAATAAGATGAAAAATGAGATACAAATTAAGTATCCAAACTCCCAGTGAGCGATGGAGGTGAAACTGTCATACACATATAGGGCAAGAATTAAATAAAAATCCTCTTCTCTCCTAAGGAGTCTCAAGTCTCTTTTCTTAGTTTGTGTCCAGAGCTGTATGGAATACACAATAATCTTTCCTACTAACTAAACATGATGTATCAATGTTAGACCATATTTGCTAGGAAGAAAAGAGAATCTACCTTGGTGAATATTTTTTTGTCATATCTAGATCAATGATGAGTTGAAACACAAAGAAAGAATCATTTTCCTAAGAGTGGAAATGAGGATTAAAAAGTATGAATGAAAACTAGATCCAGAATAATCTACTTTTGGAAAACTAAACTAAGTTAGTTTTCAAAATCTCTTTATGTGGAGTGTATGTGTGTGTATGTGTATTTCTTTGTCTACAAGTACATTTTCTTTATGCTCATTGTACATAAATAGTCAAATTAGAGGCCCTGGGGAGAAGGCAATGGCATTCCACTCCAGTACTCTTGCCTGGAAAATCCCATGGATGGAGGAGCCTGGTAGGCTGTGGTCCATGGGGTCGCTAAGAGTTGGGCATGACAGAGCAATTTCACTTTGACTTTTCACTTTAATGCATTGGAGAAGGAAATGGCAACCCACTCCAGTGTTCTTGCCTGGAGAATCCCAAGGACAGAGAAGTCTAATGGGCTGCCATCTATGGGGTCGCACAGAGTCGGACACAACTGAAGTGATTTAGCAGCAGCAGCAGCAGCAGCAGCAGCAGAGGACCTGGAACGAAGGACAGGAACCAACACAAACAATTGAAAAGGCATCCTTCTGGGCAAGTCAGTTAAAATGCGCTTCCTCTCCAAGCTGTTACAGCTCAGTTAACAGCCTCATGAATTGATGATTTTAACCCTCACCCTGTACCCCTTCTCCACACCCACCCCATCTCCACTGCCATATACTTCTGATTTGGGCATAACCTGCATAATATTACTGGTTTACCATCTTCTGGAGCAAAATGCACCATTTCTATCTTTTTTAAATTGTCT
>SJYC01102825.1:0-16664 GCA_006408675.1 Madoqua kirkii
ACTTTATTGAATTTGATAAAACTGATATACGTATTTCCCTGGTCTCCTTTGACTAATGAGCAAAATGAGTTTTATTCTTTAGCTTCAAAATAACAAGCAATTTGGTTTATGTAAATATTACCTTCTATTCATATACTTACATTTTCCAGAAAGAATTAACAAATATACTTTGTAGATTTTCCATAATTCATTGTCTGAAGATGTTAAAAATAAAAAAGGAGGGATAATAAAAAGCATCCAATGAAGAAGGTGCATCCAATGATACACACAACACCCACTGCTTGCTTTAAAATTTATTTCAGGTTACTGGACCTGATTCCAATATGTGTGCAGGTGTGGAAGTTTCTTTACTTTAACAAGCAATGCTTGGGACCAACAGGCTATCTGAAAGTTTAATTCAGTTCTGACACTATCTACCTGGGAATGGCATCAGATTCCATAAGTAAAGGCCTCATTCCTATAAGACCACCCTTTACTTCAGAATCCAATCATCAACCCAGGTTATTACATGTGCTTCTGACAGACTGGCTACAAACTGTAGGTTCTGATTAATGACTCTCCAATGCAAATGCTAATCACAAGATTGGATTGTCAGCTGTATTTCTGATCAGCTAGCTATAAACTAGAGATTATTTTAACCTCCTCTTTGTGTTTGATTGATGTGTTAAAATGGTTAACAGAACTCAGGAAACCCATTTACTCACTAGATTATCTTTTTTTTTTTTTTTTTTAAAGAATGTAACTCAAGAATAGTCATACAGAAGAGATGCTGAAGGCAAAGTTGTGAGGAGCATGCCTGCCTGAGACACCATTCTCCCTACATCTCCATGTGTTCACCACCCTGGTAGCTCTCAGAATCCTCTTCTTCTTCTTCTTTTTTTAATGGAGGTTTTGTTACATAATTAAAATTAATGAAATCATTGGCTGTTGACCATTGATGATTGATTCAACTTCTAACTCCTCTCCCCTCCCTAGATGTCAGGGGATGGGATTGAAATTTCCAACCTTCTAATCACATGGTTGATTCCTCTGTTGACCAATAGCCATCCTTACTTGATTTAAAGTGTAAAGTGAAAGTCACTCAGTCATGTCCAACTCTTTGGGCCCCCATGGACTGTAGCCCACAAGGTTCCTCTGTCCATGGGGATTCTCCAGGCAAGAATACTGGATTGTGTTGCCATTTTCTTCTCCAGAGTATCTTCCTGACCCAGGGATTGAACCCAAGTTTCTTGCATTGCAGGCAGATTCTTTATCATCTGAGCCACCAGGGAAGACCTACTGGATCTAAGGGCAGCCCCAAAGTCACTTCATTAACATTTCAAAAGACACCTTTATCACTCTCACCACATAGAAAATTCCAAGAGTTATAGCAGCTCTGTGCCAGAAATTGGAGTGAAGGGCAAATATAATATTTCTTATTATAAATCAAAATATCACAGAAGTTTTCTGATGAAGATCTCTCTTTTCCCCAATTCTGCTGAAGATTAGAATTCTGATCTTCTGAAGAAATTCTCTCCTTTCTCCCTTTCACTCAGTTCATTTCTTTTCTAATATAAAAATCACATACTTAATGTGTATAAGTGTAATTATACACTTCCTTTTCAAAGTGTATAATTTAAGTAATGTGATTACATAAAATTGCTAGAAACCTTTAGTGACAGGACTGGGCATTGATATTTGTATAAAATTGAGCATTGTTTTGCTTACCCAATTTCCTTCACTTTTTCTCTATTCAAAATTATTAATATTCTCTTAGAAATGAACCTTCTCACCAGTGCTTGAGCTGGAATCCTAAGCAGAGACCAGCATATCTGGTGAAGATAGCTAGGAATATGGCAGGTAGGATATGGTAACTGTTCAGAGTGAGAAAACAAGGCAAGTATCATGTATGACACAGAGAAGATATCCTGGTTTGGCGTTATCTGAATTCAGAACCTGAATTCAAATTTATCTGGCCTCTGCTGCATGCATTTTGGCCAGACATTTTTTGATTTTCACTATCAGTATTTCTCTCAAATAAAGTAATCCTCAGGGATAAGCTTAGAATAGCATCATTTTGAGATTTCAATGTTTGCTTCTTTTTAAATTCACAATAGAAAGAAGTCATATTGTTATCTGTTTCTTTGGATTGGCCATTGTGAACAGAGTGTTTAAAAACAGTCAATAATTTTTGATGAATATAATTATGTATTACTCCAAAAGTCGAGACTTCTATATTAATCATTATCATTTCACTGTTTCTTATTTACTTTTTTAAAATTCAAAAATACTTCAGTATTTTAAAAATAACATTTTTGTCCTTAGGGAAGTCAGATCATTTCTAACCATTTTATAAAGATGGAATGTAAGCATAACTTGTTAATCATAAAAGTCATTGGGTTGATTTATATTTTAGTTGGTTAGTGACTTCATGCCATCTCACACGAGGAAGTTCTACAGTTGGTTTTTAAGAAAGAAAAAAAATATTTTTATTTTACAGTGTTCAGCTGAAAGGTAAAGCACATAAAAATATAAAATTTAGATAAAGGAATCAACAATGAAAGAATTAATAGTCACTTTTCTGGTAAGTTTGATAAATCATGTGGTCTCCATAATTTAAAATGTGATTTTAAATTATTTTCAAAGAAAAATTCATTTTGTTTCAAACAATTATATCTGCTATGATAGAATCTTTACACCAATAATTTTAATGATTTTTATTGTTGTTGTTATTAGGAGAAGCAATTTAATATATGAAGTCACTTACTGAGGAGAGCACAGTTCAGACTTTTCTCTTGGGCAACATATTTTTGACAATATTCTGTAAAGGACAATTATAGAGCAAATCATCCTTGCATACTTTACTAAAAACACATTTTTGATGCTCTAGATACTTGACCATGGATTTCTCCTAAGAACTCTATTTTCTCAATATTACTTCCCTTTTTTTTTTTTTTTTTGTTTAACATGGGTGCCTCTTACATTTCTAGGAAATATTGATCTTTTGTAAAATAAGTTTCCCAGCAGTTACAAATGACTAAATGACTTGTGGGTGTGGTGAAAGAAAGATCATTGACCTCAAATCCAATAATCCCATATGTTCAGATAGGAGCCTTCATGAATCCAATTTATTTATATGTTTCTATTAAGTGCCTTAGCTCACAGGACTGGAGATACTGGTTTATTATTACAGTAACATTTTTGAAGCTAATAACCAAAACACCAACAGCAGTTTCACTTAGGTCTGTATTTATATAAGAGCATATATAATTGTCCTATTTAATTGTCCTAACATTTAATTGTCCTATTAAAACAACTGGTTCCTTCAAATTTCCTTGAAACCTTATTTCTTTGCTGTTTCCATCCATGTGGTAAGTAATGTTTCCTAAAGCTTTGTTTTACTCTTATTTAAATTACATTCATTTTTAAATTCAATATGAAACCATAAAAGATGTTCTTAGAAACTGCATGATATACTGAAGCCAACTTAAGAGTGACATTGATTAACAACAATGTCCTAAGAGCATTTAAATTAATATTTTATATAATATATATTTAATAATTAATATTTAATAAAATTAAATATTATATCTCACTTGCCTAATAATCTCTTCATAATCCAACATCTTAGTGTTTGTGGTGAATATATTTCAATAACAAAATACTGTTACCAAAACCATATAGCTAATAAAAAGATGGACTAAATAGTGAGTTATTCCTCTAGAGACTCAAGTGAATGGCAAATTAGAGACATGGTTAGAAAGTAAATGGTACCCATCAGGCCCTAATTGTTCATTAGTCATCTTGCCAATGAAGTCCAGCTGCAGTGTTCTTGAGGTGATGGAACATGACCCCTGGGGTATGTCTGCCATTGAAGGGCAAAGAAAAATTTCAGTCCCAATAATTGATAGTCTGGGATCTCTCCCTATATCTTTGCTTTCTTTTATGCCCCCAGTCCTTTCAGATTTAACACCCAGGTTAAATGCTTTGTCTTAAAATGGATACTTTGCTTATTTCTCCATTGTCTTTCTTTTGCTGCTGTAATTCTTCACTTACTGGGAAGTAAAGCCTACACATTCACACCTCTGTGCAGCACTGACAAGTAAGGTCTGTTCACATGCAAATCTCAACTGGACCACAAAGAAGGACAGACTTGGAACAAACAAGAACAGACTTGGAACAAAGATGTATCTTGTTGTAATCAGCTGTTTTTCAGAAAATGATTGTACTTATTTGAGTAATAAACATTTATATGCCCATATTGAAAAGTGAATAGAACAATTGCAAGTGAAATATCTCAACCACTATGTAAATGTACAGAATTAAAAAAAATTATATATGCAGACAGCTCTGTTTAAATATAATGTCAAATTAAGAGACAAAACCATTGCATTAAAAAAGGATAGGTTATATATTAATATTAAAAGATCTTCATGAACCAGATAATCATGATGATGTGATCACTAATCTAGAGCCAGACATCTTGGAATGTGAAGTCCAGTGGGCCATAGAAAGCATCACTATGAACAAAGCTAGTGGAGGTGATGGAATTCCAGTGCAGCTGTTTCAAATCCTGAAAGATGATGCTGTGAAAGCGTTGCACTCAATATGCCAGCAAATGTGGAAAACTCAGCAGTGGCCACAGGACTGGAAAAGGTCAGTTTTCATTCCAACTCCAAAGAAAGGCAATGCCAAAGAATGCTCCAACTACCACACAATTGCACTCATCTCACATGCTAGTAAAGTAATGCTCAAAATTCTGCAAGCTAGGCTTCAGCAATATGTGAACCTTGAACTCCCTGCTGTTCAAGCTAGCTTTAGAAAAGGCAGAGGAACCAGAGATCAAATTGCCAACATCTGCTGGATCATGGAAAAAGCAAGAGAGTTCCAGAAAAAAACATCTATTTTTGCATTATTGACTATGTCAAAGCTTTTGACTGTGCAGATCACAATAAACTGTGGAAAATTCTGAAAGAAATGGGAATACCAGACCACCTAACCTGCCTCTTGAGAAATCTGTATGCAGGCCAGGAAGCAACAGTTAGAACTGGACATGGAACAACAGACTGGTTCCAAATAGGAAAAGGAGTATATTGTCACCCTGCTTATTTAAATTATATGCAGAGTACATCATGAGAAACGCTGGACTGGAAGAAACACAAGCTGGAATCAAGATTGCCGGGAGAAATATCAATCACCTCAGATATGCAGATGACACCACCCTTATGGCAGAAAGTGAAGAGGAACTAAAAAGCCTCTTGATGAAAGTGAAAGAGGAGAGTGAAAACGTTGGCTTAAAGCTCAACATTCAGAAAACGAAGATCATGGCATCTGGTCCCATCACTTCATGGGAAATAGATGGGGAAACAGTGGAAACAGTGTCACACTTTATTTTGGGGGGCTCCAAAATCACTGCAGATGGTGATTGCAGCCCTGAAATTAAAAGACACTTACTCCTTGGAAGAAAAGTTATGACCAACCTAGATAGCATATTCAAAAGCAGAGACATTACTTTGCCAACTAAGGCCCGTCTAGTCAAGGCTATGGTTTTTCCTGTGGTCATGTATGGATGTGAGAGTTGGACTGTGAAGAAGGCTGAGCACTGAAGAATTGATGCTTTTGAACTGTGGTATTGGAGAAGACTCTTGAGAGTCCCTTGGACTTCACGGAGATCCAACCAGTCCATTCTGAAGGAGATCAACCCTGGGATTTCTTTGGAAGAAATGATGCTAAAGCTGAAACTTCAGTACTTTGACCAGCTCATGCGAAGAGTTGACTCATTGGAAAAGACTCTGATGCTGGGAGGGATTGGGGGCAGGAGGAGAAGGGCACAACCAAGGATGAGATGGCTGGATGGCATCACGGAGTCAATGGACGTGAGTCTGAGTGAACTCTGAGGGATGGTGATGAACAGGAGGCCTGGCATGCTGTGGTTCATGGGGTTGCAAAGAGTCGGACACAACTGAGCGACTTAACTGAACTGAACTGATCACATTATTTTGGCATATGTAGGATTTCAGGCATACACACTATTTATATCAAAATTATTTTGACTTGAATATCAACTAACTAGTCCTTTAAGAAGATGATGCTGCCAAGTGAAGTTCCCAGCCTGGTGAGGGCAAGTATTTGGCAGGATCAGTCCTTAGTTCTGAGCTAATGGCAGACATGCCTAATCAATCATGGCATTCTTTCTTGCTGAGTCCAGATTTAGCCTTAGGTATCATCACAAGTGCCAAATCCATTCATTTTGATAATAGCTGCCTGAAAAATTGTGTTGCAAAAGATTGTATTTGCAATTCTAGTTTAGGGCAGCTCTTCTGTGTTGGAACAGTTGAAATTCACTGATATGAAATAAAATAGCTCATAGCATATGAAAAATGTCAATTTAAGTGTCTTGACCATTTCAAGGAAAGAAATTTACACATGCCTACCAATCAGTAAGATTCCAAAGTTCCAACTACTTATAGTAACAGGATAAAAAAAAACACTTTTCTCCTTTGTCATCACCTAGTTTTCTTGCCTTTTTTTCCCCACAGTCAAGCCTTCCAAAACAACTTTCTTATATTTAGTATCTACATCTGCTCACCTCTGACCCCTTAATTTTCTCCCATTTGGCTTTCATTCCTACTGATCCACTTAATTTTTCTCATTTAGTCTAAAAATCATTTCTATGTAGTTAAATTCAATGGACAATTTTTAATCTTTATTTTCAAACAGCCTCTGTACTTCTGCTACCTTGGTGTCTCTATAGTGTCACCAAAGAGAACTGAATCTCTCCTGGGGTCCTGATTTATTTTCCAAGTACCTACTTGGCATTTCTACTTGGTTTGCAAGTTGTGGTTTAGTCGCTAAGTCATGTCTCTTTTGCAACCTCATGGACCATAGCTCACCACGGTCCTCTGTCCATGGGATTCTCCAGGCAAGAATACTGGAGTGGGTTTCCATTTCCTTCTCTGGGAGATCTTCCAGACTCGGATCAGACCTATCTCTCCTGCACTGGCAGGCGAATTCTTAACCACTAAGCCACCAGGGAAGACCCTTGTGGTTTGAGGTTCACAAGTACATCAAACTAATTAAATCAAAACTGAATGTTCTGTCTTCCTTATGGAACTCCTGCAGTTTCCTCAGTGTGTTGTATCTTAACAAATGGCCCTTCCCTCCTTCCTGTGGCTCAGGCCAGAAATAGGAAATTCTCTTGACTTGTTTCTTCTCCTCACCTGTCACCATCCTTTTTACCTGTTTTGTCCCTTGTACCTTCTTAGTATTTTTCAAATTAGTCCACTTCTCTCAATTCTCATGACTACTAGTTGAATCAGCCTTCCTATTTCTACTTTTGTCCACCCAAGCCATTCTCTGTATTACTGCCAAAGTGTTGCAAAACTCTTGATCTACATCATTATTTAAAACCTTATTGACTTCCCTGGTCATCCAGTGGTTAAGAATCTTCCTGCCAATGCAAGGAACATGGGTTCAGTTCCTGGTTTGGGAAGATCCCATATGCCAAGGGGCAACTACTTCCATGTACCACAACTACTGAAGCCCACGTGCCCTAGAGCCCATGCTCAGCCACAAGGGAAGCCATTGCAGTGGCAAGCCTGTGCACTGAAGCTAGAGTGTATCTCCAGCTCGCTGCAAACAGAGGAGGCCTGCATGCAACAAAGACCAAGGAGGCCAACACTTAAAATCAAAGGTTCTAGTTTTTTGGTTTTTTTTTTTTTGAAACTAATGATAATTTTCCCTTGTCATTTATATCAGATCCAAAATCCTGCCAGGATTCTCCCTAGCCTGGTTCCTCTCGAGATCTTTGGCTGTACTGTTCAGTGCCTCTCTTTCCACCGTTTATATCAGTCTTATCTCTTTTCAATAACGGGGCTTCATTGTCTTGCCTGAGGATTTTAAGGTTCATTTTATTACTTTATGTGGGGATTTCCTTCACCCTTCCATTACTTAGGCAACTCTTACTCATCTTTTAGGAGCCAGATTATACGTTTATTCTTCTCTTAATCAGTTCAGTTCAGTTGCTCACTCATGTCCGACTCTTTGCGACCTCTCTTTCCACCGTTTATATCAGTCTTATCTCTTTTCAATAACGGGGCTTCATTGTCTTGCCTGAGGATTTTAAGGTTCATTTTATTACTTTATGTGGGGATTTCCTTCACCCTTCCATTACTTAGGCAACTCTTACTCATCTTTTAGGAGCCAGATTATACGTTTATTCTTCTCTTAATCAGTTCAGTTCAGTTGCTCACTCATGTCCGACTCTTTGCGACCCCATGAATCGCAGCACGCCAGGCCTCCCTGTCCATCACCAACTCCTGGAATTCACTCAGACTCACGTCCATCGAGTCCGTGATGCCATCCAGCCATCTCATCATCTGTCATCCCCTTCTCCTGCTGCCCCCAATCCCTCCCAGCATCAGAGTCTTTTCCAATGAGTCAACTCTTCGCAGGAGATGGCCAAAATACTGGAGTTTCAGCTTTAGCATCATTCCTTCCAAAGAAATCCCAGGGCTGATCTTCAGAATGGACTGGTTGAATTTCCTTGCAGTCCAAGGGACTCTCAAGAGTTTTCTCCAACACCACAGTTCAAAAGCATCAATTCTTCAGCACACAGCCTTCTTCACAGTCCAACTCTCACATCCATACATGCCCACAGGAAAAACCATAGCCTTGACTAGATGGACCTTAGTCGGCAAAGTAATGTCTCTGCTTTTGAATATGCTGTCTAGGTTGGTCATAACTTTTCTTCCAAGGAGTAAGAGTCTTTTAATTTTATGGCTATAATCATCATCTGCAGTGATTTTGGAGCCCCAAAAATAAAGTCGGACAATGTCCAGGTTTGCTTAGTTACTTCCGTTATAGGTTACTACAGCACTCTCTATTTGCTTTTTTGGAATAATTGTCACACAGTTTCTTTCTCTTAACTTCGAAAAGGCAAATTTTGTATGCATCTCATCCATGGCTATATTTTCAGTGTAGTTACCTCAGAAATATCTTGGAAATACTGATATTCTGAGAATTTTATAGAGCAAATTACAAATATATTTTGCCTTCTTAAGAATATTACATTTGCTTTGAAAGAATTCTTTTCCATGAGATGAAATCCAGTGAGACTATAAGTCAGGGATCTTGCCTTTCCCCAGGCTAAGGTTAGAGATGATGATTCCTTTCTGGAAAATGGGTCTTGGGCAGAGAGGCAAAAATAAAGCAGAACATGAGTCTTAGATTCTTTCCTGTGGAGGTTCTAGAAATGTTCTTGACAGTCTTGTGTCTCAGCTCCATGCTTTCCTGTCTCCAAGACTGTTTTCCCCGCTCTGATGTTACTTTTCAGGACTCTATAATTAATTTCCTTTAAATAATTATCCAAAGTTATATTATATTGCTTATAATGTGTGATTAGTTGTTCAGTTGTGTCTTCCTCTTTGCAATCACATGGACTGTAGCCCACCAGGTTCCTCTGTCCATGGAATTCTCCAGGCAAGAATATAGGTTGTGATTCCCTTCTCCAGAGGATCTTCCCAAACCAGGGATCCAACCCAGGTCTCATGCACTGCAGGTAGATTCTTCTATCATCTGAACCAAAAGTGATAAAAAAGCTGATAATTTTTACTTAGTTTTTTTTTTTTTTTTTAAACATGTCAAAAATATATCATGGTTTGCTCAGGATTCTGGATTAGGATCCTGGGCTATTCTGTATCTGAGACTTAAAACATAACTTAATCCCTCCTTGCTTAGACATTATGTGTTTTATAAGCATCATTTTATTCAATCCTGTATACATTTATTCATTTCTCCCACAAATACTTATTAGTCCATTCTTTTTATTGTAAAAATTAATAAATAGAAACCTCAATTAAAGTAGAGTTGGGAAGCTAGAAGGAGATGCTCAAATAATAGCAGAGTCCAACAAGAGGAAGGAAGACTTCCTTTTCTTTCATGGCAAGAGCTCAGCCCCTGAGACACTCATAACTCAGCCAATGGAAAGCCATCATACTCTGAATTCTCAATTCCTCCAGTGGGCTCTGTTTACTGTGGCCTTCCATCTTCCCTTTTATATAAGAATTTTCCTCTCCTTGTTGCCGTGGGAATTGCACTTGACTCATCATTTTACAGACCCCACATTACAATTTTTTGATAATCCCCAATAAACCCATTTTTGTTGGAGAAACAACCAAAAGTCTTTTTCTTTAAGGTTAATACTAGGCATCATATATTAGCAAGCACTGGAAATAAAAACATAAAAACACATTATTTGGGTTCAAAATATTAGTGTTGAGATGCACCAATAAATTCTTTCAATATCTTGAGTTATGATAAATGCTTTAAAAAAGGATACATTCAAAATAAGTATTCTAGCATAGACAATGGAGGACTGAGGTTCTGTGACAACTCTAGTATAAGGAAAGTCTTGATGATGTGGGCAATGAACAATTAAGTCATGAAAAACAATGGAAGGATGCACGTTTGTGAGGCTGTATCGTTGAGTAGTTCAAAGCACAGATTCTGGAACCAGAGTGTGTTCAAACTCTGGCTTTGCACATGTAGCATAGTTTTTCAAACCAAATAAACCATACCAAACCAAACAACACACACACATACAAACACACATACTCAATATCTTAAGCCCCTAGATGTAACTACTGGTTTACCAGTAATACAGGGGAAGGAATGCAATAAATAGCATCATAAGGATGCAACCAGCAACATATAGAAATTAGAAAACTCCACTGCACAAAACTTTTGTTTTATATGAAACAAAGAGTGGATAAAAATCAGAGGCAGAAGGAAACTACTGATTACAAGAAACTTGAGAGACATAATGATGGCCAATATTTGGACTTTGTTTGGATCCTGATTTAAGCAATCCAACAGAAAGCTACATTCACAGTGATAGCCGTGGAAGTTTAAATACTAACTGGGCTTCAAGAAGAGTTGTTAATTTGTAGCTTTGAGTATGGCATTGTTTTTATGTTTAGGACAGGTCTCATATTTTAAAGATACACGCAAAATATTTACAAACATATGTCTGAGACTTGCATCAAGATTCCTCATACTTGTGAAGCAAAATGGACTTATATAGAAACCAAGAGTGGATCTAAGTTGTTAACGAATGAATATTGAATAATTAAATGGGACTAAATTTATATTGGAACTTTAAAAAAGAGAAGTAAGTAAAAATTCTGGATCTGTCATTTATCCATAGACTACTCCTATGATCTTGAACAAATTCTATATCTCGTTTTTTAATTTATTTACTTTTTTGGCTGTGCTGGATCTTAATTGCTGCACATGCTTGTCTCTAGTTGTGGTGAGCTGGGGCTACTCTCCAGTTGCATTATCAAGGCTTCTTATTGCGTGGTTCCTCTTGTTGCAGAGCTCAAGCTGCTCTAGGGCACATGGGTTTCAGCGGTTGCAGCTCCTGGGCTCTGGAGCACAGGCTTGAAAGTTGTGGCTCATGGGCTTAGTTACTCTGCAGCGTGTGGGATCTTTCCGGATCAGGGATTGAACCTGTATCTCCTGTGATGGCAAGCAGATTCTTTACCACTAAGCCACCAGGGAAGCCCAAAATAATATCTCTGTTTTAACCCAAATTTTCTTTATCTATTAAGTAACGGTAAATACTACATCAACCTCACAGGATTATTGTGAGGATTAAATAAACTATTTTACATAATATGTTTAGAGTCATGCTTGGCCTAGAATTATGCTTTATAAGTATTTGCTCTTATTATTAACTGGTGTAGCAAGAGGATAAACAACACAGATAGCACAAGCAGAGAGGGAAATGGCAAGCCCCTCCAGTATTCTCCAGTTCTCCTCCATCCATGGGTTTCTCCCTGTTGGCTACAGTCCAAGGGGTTGCAAAGAGTCAGGCATGACTTAGTGACTAAACAGCAACAAAGCAACATGAGAAAGGCTAGAGAGGAAGCTGAATAGATGAGAAATCTACAACCGAGATGAAAGTTAATAAGGTGAGAATAAGTTTTAAGAATATATAATGATGTTCTTAAAGGACATTGAATGCCTTTGACCAATTCCTGTATAACGTACCTATGATTCTAGAGTTTGAATTCAGTATACAGGAGTAGAGGGAACAGAGAAAGAAATATTTTCATCATCTTTGTTTTTTATTTGTGCTAAACTGTAAGACCTCTAGAAACACAGAGCTGGTATTTGTACTTTACAATTAACATAGCATATATACTTAAAAGAGAATCTTATAGAGCATTTTCAAAGAGAGCCAGCTTCACTATGACAGTTTTCCAATGCTATTGCCTTCATGGGAACCACATTTCATAGTTCACTACCCATGATGTTTTTAATCTTCCAAGTTAATGGCTTTACCTAAATTTAGCATCCTGTATAAATCACTGAAAACATACATTCATTTCTATGTGAAATATGATTTATTATTTTATTGTTATTAATATGATGCTGATGATGACAATTACCTCAATGCATTCAGAGTCTATTTTCATTTTGGAATGCTTTTGCTTGTTTGTTGTGTTATAAGTGATGACTTCAATAACCACCTGAGTTACTACATCACCGATGAGCTTTTGTGTTATTGAAATGATTTTCCAGAGGTAATGTGTTTCTGGCCTAGCTTGTTTCATTGTTTTATTGAATAAATGAAAAATGTTAGAGACAGCAGTACTTTAAATTAAGAAAATGACCATTATGGTCATATGGGAATATTGAAGATGAAAAGCAAAAAAATATGGTCACAAGGCTAACATAAATGTATGGACTCTTTTTTGCATGTGATGTTGACTAACTTAGTGTTTATACAATGTTTCTAATGGAGACTGTAGAAGTGGTTTATAATTGCTTTTAAATACACTATTAATTTTAAGTTGCTCAGCATATTCTTTTTATGCTTTAAAAGAAACTATATATGATCTTTTGCTTTCCATGCCAATAGTTACTAAAAGTTGTTATCTCATATATTTAGGTGTATTGCATAATGTAAATTTAAGTCAACTTAAAAATACAGTCAACTATTTTATGTTATGAACACCCCACTTACATTACAAATATGGATAAGTATCAATGTAGAAATAAGGAAAAAACAAAGCATACTGATCTAAAAGTTAATATTAACTTTAATATTAACTATTACTGCTATAATTTACAAACTATTTATAATATTATTTAGCAGCACTGTGCCAATTGCTTTTTGTGCATTATCTCATTATTTATCACTGCAATTCTATTAGTAGCTGTGGCATCTTTTCCCTTAAACAACAATAAATAAAAAGAGTGCATAAAAATACTATGCTTTCTTTAGAGCTTTAAGAAAATCAGTTACCTTCTCCACTTATTAGGATGCCATGCAAACCTCTCTGATGTAGACCATCTCAAGCCACCACTGCTTATTGGAGACCCTATTTGCATACCCATTTTGCAGAGTAGAAGTCTAACTCTGAGGAGGTTAACTTGTCCAAAATCATTCATTTAATGCAAGTCACAGATGATGCCCTGTAGTAATTTTCCCTACCTAGTCCTCCACTGATGCTCTTCGTCCTTCTCAACTGCAACAAAAGTTATTTGTTTGCAAAAGCTTAGTTTTAATTAGTTGAATTTTTGGTTCTTTCAGGTGTCCACATTCTACTGCAGAGTTGCTTCCATCAGTGCAATATTTACAACTCAGGCTTCTTTTCCTCCTCCTCAGAAGCTACCAAAGGAGCCTGATTCCTTCTAGCTCTGAAATACTTTCAAATCTGGAAGCAAGGGACAAGAGACAGGTGAATGGTAACTACTGAGGCACGGGAGTAGCTCCCAGAAAGCATAGGAAGGCGCACTGCAGAGACTTGAGACAAAATCCACTTTAAAAATTTTACCCTATGTGTGTGTAGGTGTGTATGTATGTGTGAGAGTGCAGTTGAGTTATCTGTGTCCTCTTTTCTATATTTCATTTAATTAGACTGTGAGATTAGACTGGCCAGATTCCTATGAATTATAAATGCTTTAAAAACAAACCCACTTTTTGGATGAGAGCTTATTTGCAGAGAATATTGTGTAATGTTTTTTATTAAAACATAATGAGTTTAAAAATTCTACCAAAAATATGAGATTATTCTAATTTATTTAGAGAAAGTAATTCTTTCAGTCTTAACTAATAATTGTTGCAAAACAATTTTAGCCCTTTATTTTGAACAATAATTTATTTTTGCATGAGGTGGTTATCTAAAAGTAATAATAATAATAACAATAAATAAAAGTGGAACATACTTAAAAACTGATACTACATTCTGCTCCCCAATGATCTTTATATATAAATGATAAAAAATAATAAAACATGTTATATCAAGAATGTTATGTCAAAATTCCACCTAGAATTAGAACTAGTAGGATGCACATATGTGTGTGTGTGTGTATATATATATACACACACGCATGTTATGCATACTACCACTACTAAGTGGCTTCAGTCGTGTCCGACTCTTGTGACCCCATAGACAGCAGCCCACCAGGCTCCCCCGTCCCTAGGATTCTCCAGGCAGGAACACTGGAGTGGGTTGCTATTTCCTTCTCCAATGCATGAAAGTGAAAAGTGAAAGTGAAGTCACTCAGTCGTGTCCGACTCCTAGCGACCCCATGGACTGCAGCCCACCAGGCCCCTCCGTCCATGGGATTTTCCAGGCAAGAGTACTGGAGTGGGTTGCCATTGCCTTCTCCATATTATGCATACATACATACATACATACATACATATATATATATACATATATATATATATACATACATACATATGATTTATTACAAAGAATTCACTTAAATGATTATGGAGGTTGGTTAAATAAGTCCAGATACATAGGACAAGTGATCAGGAAGGGGATATAATGAGCAGAATGGAACTCTCTCCCAGGAAAACTCAACCCTGGTTTAAAACCTTCCAATAGATTCAGCTGGGTCCATCTAAATTAGCCAAATTGATTTCCTTTACTTAAACTTACATTATCATGGTTTTTAAATATATCTACAAAATATCTCCATGGCAACACCTACATTAGTGTTTCATTGAGTAACTGGGGACCATTGTTTTAGTCAAATTGCCATTTCAATAAAGCCATCTCATCTGTAAATTTCCCACCCTCCAATGGAGGTTGGTTAAATAAGTCCAGATACATAGGACAAGTGATCAGGAAGGGGATATAATGAGCAGAATGGAACTCTCTCCCAGGAAAACTCAACCCTGGTTTAAAACCTTCCAATAGATTCAGCTGGGTCCATCTAAATTAGCCAAATTGATTTCCTTTACTTAAACTTACATTATCATGGTTTTTAAATATATCTACAAAATATCTCCATGGCAACACCTACATTAGTGTTTCATTGAGTAACTGGGGACCATTGTTTTAGTCAAATTGCCATTTCAATAAAGCCATCTCATCTGTAAATTTCCCACCCTCCCCAAGAGCTATCTATCACATTGTCAAATTTGAAGCTCTCTCTGAGCTCCTTGGAGAATGCAATGGCACTCCACTCCAGTACTTTTGCCTGGAAAGTCCCATTGATGAAGGATCCTGGTAGGCTGCTGTCCATGGGGTCACTGGTGTCGGATAATTATTGACTTAATAGTGAAATCAGAAATTCTTTTATGTTTTAGAATCTCATGTAGAATGTTATTTGGGATCTGTTAATATATTAGTGGTTTTAAAAAATAATAGAACTTAAAGGAAAAACATTTGAGCTTAAGGATAACACACTATCCACTTGATTATAGGGGACCCAGTTTTTTCATGGTGACATTCTCAGCCCTGATAGCTTTTTTCTCCTCATGATTTAGTAGCTATCTTAGTTCCTGGAAATGGATTTTCAATTGTGGTGACCTCTAATGGCGATCACATGACATGTGAGTTGGGGGGAGCTACAAATTTCTCCTGTGGAGATGGTGATGCCAACAAAGTGTGAAAGAGAATCTACCCTCTCTGTAAATCAAAGCTAAGGATTCACTTGAAAAGATCCACCAAGTATTAAGAGCTTTAAACAATTTTATTTTAACATCAATAGAAATAGGAGCTTTTCTACTTAGCTTGGGGGAAAATGTCTGATAAGCTTTTCAGGGGACCTAAAAGAAATGTCTCTTATTGCCAACACAAGCAAAATGTGTAAAGGAATATTTTTTTACCTTGAGGAAGACGTGTTTCCTAGCCAATCAGGGTTTCTTCTTGCTCCAACTCTATGATTTTGTGTAGAATGGAGTCTTTACTGTGACATATTGAGTCAGACTTTGGGGAAAATAGTTCTTTCCTCCTAGCTTATGATGATTATGAGGTGCACCCTCTTTAAACTTTCAGAGATGTCAGAAACAAAACACAACAAAATCTTCTCTACAGGCCCCATTGGTCTCCACAAGCCCCATTGCCTGATTTGGGAAAAAGGTGATTTAATGCAGAGACAGCCACTTTCAAGATTGGTGGAACAAGATCTTATTGTATAATGTGTTCCTTTGGGAGCAATGCTGGAAGCATGATGCCTTGAGAGCCCAGACACTGTGCTGAACTCACATGGATGCTCCAGCAGATGGGCTATTTAAGTCTCCTCCTCCAGGCTACTCTGTATGCCTCTGACTTCTCCCCACCCCCCTAAAAAAGCTATAAATGATTTACTTGTCTTTGCTTTTGAAGTGAAATCCTATTGTATTTAATACACACGCATTGAGTAAAAGCCAATTA
>SJYC01102828.1:0-15473 GCA_006408675.1 Madoqua kirkii
AGTTAAAAATAATCATTTTATGTTAACATTATTCAACTTTAATTAGTTAACAATCAATATTAAATCACTAAGTATATAAAATCATGCCATCCTTTTTAAAAATTTATTTTTATTGGAGGACAATTGCTTTAAATGTTGTTGGTTTCTTCTTTACAACAATATGAACATGTGTATATATGTCCCATACTTCTTGAACTTCCTTCCCTCCCGTCCCATCCCACTCCTGTAGGTTGTGACAGAGTACCAAATTGAGCTCCCTGCAGTATACAGTAACTTTGTATTAGCAATCTACTTTTCATATTGTAATGTGTATGTTTCAATGCTATTCTCTCAATCCATCCCACCCTCTCCTTCTCTGCTGTGTCCACGAGTTGGTTTTCTACGTCTGGATCTCTATTCTTGTCCAGCAAATATGTTCATTAGTATCATTTTTCTAAATTTAATACATGTGTTAATTTATGACTTTTTTTCTCTGACTTTCCTCACTATGTAGAACAGGTTCTAAGTTCACTCACCTCACAAGAACTGTCTCAAATGCATTCCTTTTTATAGATGAATAATATTCCATTGTCAATATATTCCACAACTTTTTATCATTCTCATCTGTCAATGGACTTCTACGTTGATTCCATGTCCTAGCTATCACAAGTTATCCAAAGAAGACAAGCAGATGGCCAACAAACACATTGAAAGATGTTCAGCATTGCTCATAATTCAGTTCAGTTCAGTCGCTCAACATGTCTGACTCTGTGACCCCATGAATCACAGTACACCAGGCCTCCCTGTCCATCACCAACTCCTGGAGTTCACACAGACTCACATCCATCGAGTCAGTGATGCCATCCAGCCATCTCATCCTCTGTTTTCCACTTCTCCTCCTGTCCCCAATCCCTCCCAGCATCAGGGTATTTTCCAATGAGTTAACTCTTCTCATGAGGTGCTCAAAGTATTGGAGTTTCAGCTTTAGCATCAATCCTTCCAATGAAGACCCAGGACTGATCTCCTTTAGGATGGACTGGTTGGATCTTCATGCAGTCCAAGGGACTCTCAAGAGTCCTCTCCAACACTGCAGTTCAAAAGCATCAATTCTTTGGTGCTCAGCTTTCTTCACAGTCCTACTCTCATATTCATACATGACTTCTGAAAAACCCAAAGCCTTGACTAGACAGACATTTGTTGGCAAAGTGATAACTCTGCTTTTTAATATACAATCTAGGTTGGTCATAACTTTCCTTCCAAGGAATAAGCATCTTCTAATTTCATGGCTGCAGTCGCCATCTGCAGTGCTTGTGGAGCCTGCCAAAATAGAGTCTGACACTGTTTCCACTGTTTCTCCATCTATAAGCCATGAAATGATGGGTCCAGATGCCATGATCTTAGTTTTCTGAATGCTGAGTTTTAAGCCAACTTTTTCACTCTCCACTTTCACTTTCATCAAGAGGCTTTTTAGTTCCTCTTCACTTTCTTCCATAAGGGTGGTGTCATCTGCATATCTGAGGTGATTGATATTTCTCCTGGCAATCTTGATTCCAGCTTGTGCTTCTTCCAGCCCAGCATTTCTCATGATGTACTCTGCGTATAAGTTAAATAAGCAGGGTGACAACATACAGCCTTGACATACTCCTTTTCCTATTTGGAACCAGTCTGTTGTTCCATGTCCAGTTTTAACTGTTGCTTCCTGACCTGCATATAGGTTTCTCAAGAGGCAATTCAGGTGGTCTGGTATGCCCATCTCTTTCAGAATTTTCCACAGTTTATTGTGATCCACACAGTCAAAGGCTTTGGCATAGTCAATAAAGCAGAAATAGATGTTTTCTGGAACTCTCTTGCTTTTTCTAAGATGCAGCAGATTTTGGCAATTTAATCTCTGTTTCCTCTGCCTCTTCTAAAACCAGCTTGAACATCTGGAAGTTCACGGTTCACATATTGTTGAAGCCTGGCTTGGAGAATTTTGAGCATTACTTTACTCTAGCAAGAGAGATGAGTGCAATTGTGCAGTAGTTTGAGCATTCTTTGGCATTGCCTTTCTTAGGGATTAGAATGCTAACTGATGTTTTCCAGTTCTATGGCCACTGCTAGTGTAGCACTTTAACAGCATCATCTTTCAGGATTTGAAATAGCTCAACTGGAATTCCATCACCTCCACTAGCTTTTTGTTTCCTAAGGCCCACTTGACTTCACATTCCAGGATGTCTGACTCTAGATGAGTGATCACACCGTTGTGATCATCTGCATTGTGAAGCTCTTTTTGTACAGTTATTCTGTGTATTCTTGCCACTTCTTCTTAATATCTTCTGCTTTTGTAAGGTCCATACCATTTCTGTCCTTTATCGAGCCCATCTTTGCATGAAATTTTCCCTTGGTATCTCTCATTTTCTTGAAGAGATCTCTAGTCTCTTTGCTCATTTTTAGAGAACTTGCACATTATTAGAGAAATGCAAATCAAAACTATAGTAAGTTCTCACCTCACACAGGTCAGAATGGCTATCATAAAAAAATCTACAAATAATAAATGCTAGAAAGGATATGGAGAAAAGGGCAACTTTTGCACTGTTAGTGGGAATGTAAATTGATATAGCCACTATGGAGAACAGTATGAAGATTCCTTAGAAAACTAAGATTAAAACTACCATATGGCCCAGCAATGCCACTGCTGGGTAAACCAAGTCCTCTTTATCAAATATTTGTATCTCTGGTTCAGACAGTACCTTTAAACATGGAGGCATATATGAGTTTAAAACCCTGTGAGTTAATTGAATCTAAAAGTCCCAAGTGTAAATCATTTCTCTTCTCTTTAATTTGCTCTGATAGGAAAGAGTTACCTACTGGAATATTGTCAAAATCATTTCCATGGCAACCAGCTATAATGATACCTATCTCAGTATATTATGCCAGATGCTTTTATAGATATTATACATATGGGGAGAGAATAATAGTAAAAATATTCTTAACTGACTTATGCCTCAACTGGTTCCAGAGAACAAATAAAGCTTAAGTGAAACTCTCTGCAAATTTTCTTTACTACAAATGTTCAGGAAAAATCTATTTATTATACCCTTCCCTCCTTCAATAAGAAAGGACTCTCTAAAGAACAATAGCTCAGAGACAAAGAAATATAATTAGAAATTAAGGTATATTTGAAGGCTTGACAATACTTCTTTGTGGCAAAGAATTTGAGCTTTTGGCATTGAGCAGTTCAGCAAAAAATCATTAAAATACTGGTTGTAATATACAGTCAATTTATTAAAAATGTACTTCAGGGACTTATTTTCCCCCTCAGGATTTGAAGTGAACTTTCCACTCTTCATTGTTATTCAGACTACCAGGCTTCGGGGAATAATCTGTTCATCTGCTGAGTTTAGGACATGACCCACAAGTCACATTCTTTGTTTGGTTTTGCAAAGGTCACCATGCAAATGTGCATGCTTTGTACTCAAATGAACTCAGAGAAATGACCTGAAATCTGACATGTCTTACGGCTCTGTGACAAGTTCTGACCCTTCTTTTCCTGAAAACAAAAACAAAAACAACTCTGAACTTAGGTATAAACTTTGAGAGTATAAAAAATGTAAACAGAGCAATCAGTCTCCACCTAAGAAACAAACACAATTAGATGGAAATAGCAACTCCTTTTCTTTCCATATTAATAACAAGACACTGCAAATCACAGCTTAATAAAGAAAATACAGTTCTTTGGCCACGTCATGCAAAAAGTTGACTCATTGGAAAAGACTCTGATGCTGGGAGGGATTGGGGGCAGGAGGAGAAGGGGACGACAGAGGATGAGATGGCTGGATGGCATCACTGACTCGATGGATATGAGTCTGAGTGAACTCTGGGTGTTCAGGGAGGCCTGGTGTGCTGCGATTTATGGGACCGCAAAGAGTCGGACACGACTGAGCAACTGAACGGAACGGAACTGAACACTTAAAATATCACTGTTTGTAGTTTTAGCAGACTTCCCTGGTGGCTCAGACGGTAAAGCGTCTGCTTACAACGTGAGAGCCATGACCCATTTATCTCAGCCCACAAGACAAATTTAACTGAAATAATCTGTCATCAGAAAATATAACCTATTATACGGTTTTTCCACTAATGAGAACAGACGGACAGATGACAGCAGTGAAATGAGAATAGAAACTACATGTTCTCTTTGAATTCATGATGTCACTATTTTAATCTAACATGGAAAAGTAAAATAAAGTTATTGCACTTATTTAGAAAATGCAGTCCTCCTAAACCTCAAATCACTACTTTCTTCCAAAAGTACCTAGAGTAAAAAAGTATACTTTTGTCTATATTATTATTAAAATTCCACAATGTCTTCTAATTCACTTTACCAAAGTAATTTTCTTGATATTTTGACAACAGCAACATCAAAATAATAGCATGTTTACAGAACTGATTAAATGTGTTTAGAAGTAGCTGAAAACATGAGGAACAAACAAAGTAAAAAAGGGAAAAAGATTGGGGCAAAATTTTTAAAGTAATTTACTATCTTCATGTTTTTCTTTTCTTTTTAAATTGAAAACATCTGGAAAATAGGGAAAGGGAATTATGAAGAGTGTGACATTAAGCTTTCTCTTATTATTAAGAACTACTTCACATATTCAAAGTGGTTTAAAGAACACTATTACAAAACCAAGTATAAATCTTCCATGAACACTGAGAAATAAAGCTTTTTGATAAGTGAAACCTCTCCACCCTAATTACACTAAACAACTCTGTTTAATTCTGATTATGTAAATCAATCATTGGATTGTATAGTTCAACCTACTCTACTGTTTAGTTACAGAACTTACACAGAACTTGGGAAACAGACTCTTAGAGGGCAAAAACAAAACCTCCTGTGCACCAGGACCCAGGAGAAAGGAGCAGTTACCCCACAAAAGACTGACTCAGATTTGCCTGACCCAGATTCCTTGTCCAGGAATCTAGAGGAGACATAGGTCAACAGTGGCCTGCTGCAGGACCAGGAGCACTGAATACAGCAGTACTGGGAGCCAACAGTACTGGTACAAGTCCTTTTGAAGGAGGTCTTGTGATTATTGCTATTATACCTGCCATAGTTTGGCCTCAGGTCAAACTACAGGGAGGGAAAACAGCCTCAGTTCATTTCAGTTCAGTCATTCAGTCGTGGAACTCTTTGTGACCCCATGGACTGCAGCACCCCAGGCCTCCCTGTCCATCAATAAATCCCAGAGTTTACTCAAACTTAGGTCCACTGAGTCGATGATGCCTTCCAATGTTCTCATCCTTGTCGTCCCCTTCTCCTGCCTTCAATCTTTCCCAGCATCAGGGTCTTTTCAAAGAGTCAGTTCTTCACATCAGGTGGCCAAACTATTGGAGCTTCAGCTTCAGCATCAGTCCTTCCAATGAATATTCAGGACTGATTTTCTTTAGGATGGACTTGGGTCTCCTTGCAGTCCTCAAGCATCAATTCTTTGGCACTCAGCTTTCTTCATAGTCTAACTCTCACATCCATACATGACCACAGAAAAACCCATACCTTGACTAGACAGACCCTTGTTGGCAAAGTAATAGCTCTGCTTTTTAATATGTTGTCTAGGTTGGTCATAACTTTCCTTCCAAGGAGTAAGCGTGTTTTAATTTCATGGCTGCAGTCACCATCTGCAGTGACTGTGGAGCCCAAGAAAATAAAAGACTGCCACTATTTCCACTGTTTCCCCATCTATTTGCCATGAAGTGATGAGACCAGATGTCATTATCATAGTTTCCTGAATGTTGAGCTTTAAGCCAACTTTTTCACACTCCTCTTTCATTTTCATCAAGATGCTCTTTGTTCTTTTTCACTTTCTGCCATAAGGGTGGTGTCATCTGCATATCTGAGGTTATTGATATTTCTCCTGGCAATCTTGATTTCAGCTTGTGCTTCTTCTAGCCAGTATTTCTCATGATGTATTTTGCATATAAGTTAAATAAGCAGAGTTGCAATATACAGCCTTGATGTATTACTTTCCTGATTTGGAACCAGAATGTTGTTCCATGTCTAGTTCTAATTGTTGCTTCCTGATCTGCATACAGATTTCTCAAGAGGCAGATGAGGTGGTCTGGTATTCTCATCTCTTGAAGAATTTTCCACAGTTTGTTGTAATCCACACAGTCAAAGGTTTTGATGTAGTCAATAAAATAGAAATTGATGTTTTTCTGGAACTCTCTTGCTTTTTTGATAATCCAACAGATGTTGGTAATTTGATCTCTGGTTCCTCTGCCTTTTCTAAAACTAGCTTGAACATCTGGAAGTTCATGGTTCATGTACTGTTGAAGCCTGGCTTGGAGAATTTTGAGTATCTCTTTGCTAGCATGTGAGATGAGTACAATTGTGCAGTAGTTCGAGCATCTTTGGTATTACCTTTCGTCGGAATTGAAATGAAAACTAACCTTTTAGAGTCCTGTGGCCACTGCTGAGTTTTCCAAATTTGCTGGAGTATTGAGTGCAGCACTTTCACAGCATCATCTTTTAAGATTTGAAATAGCTCAAGTGGAATTCCATCATCTCCACCAGCTTTCTTCATAGTGATGCTTCCTAAAGCCCACTTGAGTTCACATTCCAAGATGTCTGGCTGTAGGTAAATGATCACACCATCGTGATCTGGGTCATGAAGATCTTTTTTCTATATTTCTTCTGTATATTGTTACCACCTCTTCTTAATATCTTCTGCTTCCCTTAGGCCCATACATTTCTGTCCTCTGTTGAGCCCATCTTTCCATGAAATGTTCCCTTGGTATCTATAATTTTCTAATTTTTAAAACCGTCCCATTAATCAACAGAAAATTGGATTAAAGTTTTACTGAACAAGGCCCTAGCCTTCAGAGCAACACTTAGATTCACCAACAGCCAATCCCTCCCATCAAGAAGCTTCACCAAGCCTTTTATCCTTATCCATCAGAGGGCAAGCAGAATGAAAACCCAATCACAGAAAACTAACCAAATTAATCACATGGATCGCAATCTTGTCTAATTCAATGAAACTATGAGCATATGGGTTCTTCAGCGGTCATGTATGGATGTGAGAGAGTAAACGTCTTTTAATTTCATGGTTACAATCACCATCTGCAGTGATTTTGGAGCCTCCCAAAATAAAGTCTGACACTGTTTCCACATCTATTTCCCATGAAATGATGGGACCAGATGCCGTGATCTTCGTTTTCTGAATGTTGAGCTTTAAGCCAACTTTTTCACTCTCCTCTTTCACTTTCATCAAGAGGCTTTTTAGTTCCTCTTCACTTTCTGTCATAATATTAGGAAGTAAAACACCCTTGACTTTTAAGCCCCAGTAGAACACTACAAGACACATCTGAATTTGATGAAGTCCCTTCAGATCTGACTATAGTCATGAAATTAAAAGATGTTTGTTCATTGGAAGAAAAGCTATGACAAACCTAGACAGTATATTGAAAAGCAGAGACATCACTTTGCTGACAAAGGTCTATGTAGTCAAAGGTATGTTTTTTCTATTAGTTATGTATGAATGTGAGAGTTGGATAATGAAAGCTGAGCACTGAAGAACTGATGCTTTTGAATTGTGGTGCTAGAGAAGACTGTTTAGAGTCCCTTGGACAGTAAGGGATCAAACCATTCAATCCTAAAGAAAATCAACCATGAATATCCATTGGAAGGACCGATGCAGAAGCTGAAGCTCCAATGCTTGGTCCACCTGATGCAAAGGGCTGACTCACTCGAAAAGATCCTGATGTTAGGAAAGATTGATGGCAAAAGAAGAGGGCAGCAGAGGATGAGATGGTTAGATGGTATCACTGACTCAGTGGACATGAATTTGAGGAAACTCTGGGGAGTAGTGGGGACTTCTCAAGTGGCACTAGTGGTAAAGAGTCCAATTGCCAACACAGGAGATGAAAGAGACACAGATTCACTCCCTGGGTAGGGAAGATCCCCTGGAGAAGGGCATGGCAACTCACTCTAGTGTTCCTGCCTGGAGAATCCCATGGATTTTCCGGGTCGGCTACAGTCCATAGGATCACAAACAGTCAGACATGACTGAAGCAACTTAGCATGCACACATGCTGGGTGATAGTAGAGGACAGAGAAGCCTGGAGTGCTGCGGTCCCTGGGGTTGCAAAGAGTTGGACAGGATTTAGCAACAGAACAACATCTTTTTATCCTTCTGACCCCTCCCTTTGTCTTTCCTTCTAGGCATTCCTTTTGTTTCATTGTTTCTGTTTCCTTGTGTTTCTGTCAGCCATTTTAGTTTGGAGGTTTTCTATGATTTTTTTTTTTCTGTTTCCTCTTTTTTTTTAATTTTTATGTTTCTGTTCTATTTTTATCTTTTGTAGCTGCATTTCTGCAATATTTCATAGATGAAACAGTCCTTTTTCTGATGATAGCATCTTATCTTCATTTGTCTAGACAGGATCTGACTTTTTCCTCTTCCCCTTTTATGTTTGTATTATCTCAAATTAGCCCGTTTTATGCAGTGAGTTTATTACCAAATCAAAGTAGCTGTAGTTAGTTTTACTATTTTTTCCTTTTAATCTTTATCCTATAATTAAGTGTTTAACAACCTATTCTGATATAGAGTTTCAATTTTCTGGTTCTATTATCTTATTCAAAGTTTTGTGTACTTTGGCCTTTTTTTTCTTTTTTTTTTTTTAAGGCAGAAAAGCTCCTTTCAACGTTTCTTATAAGGTAGGTCATGTCAGTTAACTCCCTCAGCTTTGTTTATTTCCTTGGAAAAGCCCTTATTTCTCTGTCATATCTCAAAGATAACTTTGTTGGGTAGAGGAATTTTAGCTGACAATTTTTTATCTTTCAGTATTTTGTATATATCATCGCCACTCTTTCCTGGCCTGTAGAGATGCTTCAGAAAATTCTGCTGATAGACATATGGGGGCTTCTTTTGTAGGGTATTATCCTTTTTTCCTGTCTGACTTTAAAATTCTTTGTTATTGACTTTTTCCAGTTTTAATATGATGTATCCTGGAGAAGGTTTTTTTGAGCCAATTACATGTTTTCTTAGCTTCATGGACTTGTGAATCCAGTCCCTTCCCCAGGTTTGGGAAATTTTCAGATATTGTCTTTAAATAAAATCTCCACTGTCTTCTCCGTCTCTTCTCCTGGGATACCCATTATTCTAAAACTCCTCTTCTTAATAAAGTCAGATAATTGTCATAGAAGTTCTTTATTTTTTTAAAGATCTTAGTTCCTTCTCCTTTTCTACCTGTATCATTTCTAGATTTCCATCTTTGTGTTTACCATTTATCTCTCTCAAATGTTCTGCTCTATTTCCATTACTTTCTAACATGTTCTTCCTCTCATTTACTGATTTCTTCAGCTTCAGAATTTGTTTCTTTTTTAAAGTTTCAATTTCTTTGGTAAAAGGTTCTTTCTGTTAATTTTATTCCTGAGGTCACTGATTGCTTTTCTGAGTTGTTCTTGTTTTTGTAGCTCTCCAAATTTCTTTGGAACAGCTGTTTTAAATTTTGTATCAGATCATAGTATTTTGAGACTTTAAACTTGATTCCTGAATAACTGTCATCTTTGGTGTATGATACTGTTACCATAGTTCTTCATAGTGCTTGCCAATCTATTTTAAGTAGTGAATTCTTTCTTTTTCAAATACAACTTGCTTTCCCTACTTGATTCTAAAGATGCAACAGGTTAGTAATTAGAAATCTGTAGTTGGTTTTCCAGTAGATGGAGATATAGCACAAGCCTTTGGTTTTACCTCCCTGAGCTGCCTCTATTTGAGATTCATCACTTTCTGTCTCCTTAACACCTTTTTGTCAGAGGTGTTACAATATACCCTCACTGCCCCTGCTTGGGTTTTCAGGAACTCTCATGCCTTGGTCCTGTCAGTATTGCTGGTGTCACCACCTGAAGATCCAAGATGGCAGGTGTCCAGGGTCTTTCAAGTTACAGAATCTGCCACAGCAGGGGAAAGGAGGAATGGGGAGGTTTCTGGGGCCACAAGCATCTCTGGCATGAGCAGGGCAGTCTGGTTTGCAGTTGTTGTTGCAGGCATGGGAGGAATTGAGGGTGCCTCTGCAGCTAGAAGGACTGGGTTGCAGACAGCAGTGACTTTGCTGTCTGTTTCCTGTGCAACCATACGTACCACTGAGGCTAGGAAGTCAGTGTCCTGAGTGCTGCCTCGTCTAAAGATACTGAATTCTCTGGGGCTGTGGGTTCAGCACTACTGCCAGTGACCTCGGGTCACAGGTATTACCTTTGCTATTCTCCTGCTTCTGCCTTCTTTATGTACTGCAGGCCAACCCCCACCCCCACCCCCTCTGCTTTCCATTTAGATATACAGATATGTGGAATCCTGTGGCATCCTGGTGTGTTGGACAAAGGTACCTTTGTTGAGTTATGGATGTTTTACAGGTTGCGGATTGAAGGGGAGAGACAAAGGGCGCATCTCATGTCTCCATGATGTTGACTTCACTTAACGTGCTCTGAGTAAATATCAGGTATTATGTTTTATGATTGGATAGATAGAATGTTTATTTTTCCCCTTATTTTCTTTCAAAGAGAATAACTTGAAATCTACCAATCTGAAACAAACTCCAGAGATTTATACAGAGGAAAATGAACTATTGTGTTTATCTATTGAAAACATTCACTACTGTAAATAGCTAAGAATTTATCGTACTGAGGAAATCTAAAACTTTCTAATTTTCTACTCTTAATCATATATCACCCTATAACCTAATTACTGGACAGAGTAGGATCATGAAAGAACATGTGAGATGAGCAGATAAAGGGAGTTTGCCGTTCAGTCACTCAGTCATGTCTGACTCTTTGCGACCCCATGGACCTGCAGCACACCAGGCTTCCCTGTCCTTCACCATCTCCTGGAGCATACTTAAATTCATGTCAACTGAGTTGGTGATGCCATCCAACCATCTCATCCTCTGTCATCCCTTCCACCTCCTGCCTTCTATCTTTCCCAGCATCAGGGTCTTTTCTAATGAGTCAGCTCTTCACATTAGGAGGCCAAAGTATTGGAGCATCAGCTTCAGCTTCAACATCAGTACTTCCAATGTATATTCAGGATTGATTTCCTTCAGGATCGATGGGTTTGTTCTCTTTGTGGTCCAAGGGACTCTCAAGAGTCTTCTCTAGAACCACAGTTCAAAAGCATCAATTCTTCAGTACTCAATTTTCTTTATGTTCCAATTCTTATATCCATACATGACTACTGGAAAAACTGCAGCTCTGACTATATGGACCTTTGTTGGCAAAGTAATGTCTCTGTTTTTTAATATGCTGTCTAGGTTGGTCATAGCTTTTCTTCCAAAGAGCAAGCTTCTTTTAATTTCATGGCTGCAGTCACCATCTGCAGTGATTTTGGAGCCCAAGAATATAAAGTCTCTCACTGTTTCCATTGTTTCCAATTCTATTTGTCATGAAGTGATGGGACCAAATGCCGTGAACTTAGCTTTTGATTGCTGACTTTTAAGTCAGCTTTTTCACTCTCCTCTTTTACCTTCATCAAGAGACTTTAGCTCCTCTTCACTTTCTGCCATAAGGGTGGTATCTATCATCTGCATATCTGAGGTTATTAATATTTCTCCCTGCACTCTTGATTCCAACTTGTGCTTTATCCAGCTCAGCATTCTGTATGATGTACTCTGCATAGAAGTTAAATAAACAGGGTGACAGTAGACAGCACTGACATACCTCTTTCACAATTTTGAACCAGTCTGTTGTTCCATGTCTGGTTATAACTGTTGCTTCTTGTCCTGCATACAAGTTTTTCAGGAGGCAGGTAAGGTGTTCTGGTAATCACATAGCAGGGTTACTTGATCATTAACTGAGTTGGTTAAATTGGGTTAGGATATGTTGCTTAACAAACAGCCCACAAATCTCTGTGTCTTAAAGCAGCAAAAATTTATTTCTCTGGGAAATATGCTTTAGACCTGGTTAATTATCCAGGATAGCTGACCTGTATATGAAAGCTCAGCTTTGTAACTCCATATCAAACTATGCTTTCACAGCCACTGTGACAGGGCAAAAGAGAGGTGAAGAATTGTGTACCAGCTTATAGTAACTTGGAAGTAATAACTTCTGTTCTGCTCATGTATCTTGGCCAAAGCAAATCACATGGCCACTTCTAAACCGGAAAGGTTAAGTACAATAGTAATGCATGTCCAGAAAGAGAAATGCTAGAAATAATGGGGAACAATGCTAGTCTCTGTAGTGCTGGTCTTCAGCACTCTAGCTATCAGTAAGATCTTCAGACTAAATCAGAGTTCAGTAAAGCAAAGTGAATAAACAGGACTAAGCATTATGTTGTGTGTTGTGTGTGTTAGTCGCTTAGTCGTGCCTGACTCTTTGCGACCCCATGGACTGCAATCCACCAGGTTCCTTTGTCCACGAGATTTTCCAGGCAAGGATACTGGAGTGGGCTGCTATTTCCATCTCCAGGAGATCTTCCCAACCCAGGGATTGAACCCGGGTCTCCTGCACTGCAGGCAAATTCTTTACTGACTGAGCTACAAACTTGGAAGTAATAACTTCTGTTCTGCTCATGTATCTTGGCCAAAGAAAATCACATGGCCACTTCTATACCAGAAAGGTTAAGTACAATACTAATGCATGCCCAGAAAGAGAAATGCTAGAAATAATGGGGAACAATACTAGTCTCTGTAGTGCTGGTCTTCAGCACTCTAGCTATTAGTTAAGATCTTCAGACTAAATCAGTGCTCAATAAAGTAAAGTGAATAAACAGGACTAAGCATTATGTAGCAACTCATATTCCATTTTGAAGACCAAAATGCCACCTAGGAATTAAAAGTCCTTCTAGGAAGACTTGGTTCTCTGTGTCTATAGCATATTGCTAAAATAATACTTAACCATATTTTCTTAATCTATTAGTTCCCTCTAAATGAGTATTGAGAGAGGAAATATCTTTTGAAGTTTATTGCATAAGACAATAGCTGATGTATAGAAGCTAATAAAGTAATGAAAAGCAGGCAGAAATGAGTTGGAGGAAAAGAGAAAGGAAGACAGGAAGAAACAAAATAAGAAAAGAAGAGTTTGCCCATTCTGCAATGATAAAATTTTCATTGGCATGCTACCATGTCTTTGGATATCCACCACACTGCAATATTTTTCTTGGCCTTGGAAACAGCTTATGGCATCTTAGTTCCTTACCTAGGGATTGAACCTGTGCCCCCTGCAGTGAAAGCAGAGAGTCTTAACCACTGGACCATGAAAGAAGTCCCCACATTACAATGTTCAAAGCCCTCCAAAGTACTGTATATGACAGAGCTGTTGACTGGATACTAATATCTTTTCTCTTCTTCATATAGTAACAGACATTTTAATGTTAAAAGAGCTTATGCTAAAGGCTTTATTTCTTAGTCTCTCTTGCAACTCAGTGTGGTTCAATAATCAAAACCTTGTTAATGAGAGGGGAGAAAAAAATGATATAAGCACCTTCTTGGTCATACTTTTTAAATGAAATTTGGTACCCTCCACTGTCCCTCTTTCCTTCCTGCTGATATTGCTAGAAGAGCCTTTAAACTGCAAAATGAAAGTTGCATGTTAAGGATGGTGGACAAGAGAGAAAGAACCTAGATCCCCAAAACATCAGCAACAAAACCAGCCACACACTGCTTAAGCACGGATAGTTACTGAGTGAGTAATTCACTTCTGTGTTATACACAGCTGTTATTTAGCCTTTACCTTAGCAGTCAACTAAACCTGCATCTATACCAGTAAAATTTAACTTGTTTAAAAGCAACTTTAAGTGAGCCTGCTAAAATATAAATAAATATTTCAGAGAGTTCAGTTGAACAGAGAAATCAGCATGTATTTCATCTTTAAAACCACAGAAACTATACAGAAGGGTTTGTTAATTAAACCAGAGCTTCAGAGATAAGCATTTTGAAACTTTTGCGAAACACATTTAGAATTGGAGTTATCTGATTATAAGTATTCAAAATTAATTCCAAATGCAAATTATTATAATGCTGTGATTTTCTTTCTTTCTTTCTTTTTTATCAACCTTTCCTCTGTGAAACTAAATCAGTCCTATGGGAGCATTTCAATCACTGACTTGGCCACATAGATCTTTAAGAGGTATTGTATTGTTTGCAATTTTGCCCTTTCAGTAGCAGCTGTATGGTTTCATTGAGAGCATCGCCAAATTAATAGTCCCACGTGTGTCAAAATTTGCATGAAATAAGCAGTCATCAATGATTATGATTTGTCAGGAAAAGATTTTTAAACTGTTCTCAAAGCCAAGGACAGATGTATGCTTGCTGAGTTTAGAATCTAATTTACTCAAGAACTGAACAGCAACATACAGAAAACACTGCATAACTAAAAACCAGCTCACCTAGGCATACTAAAGAGGTTTACTAAGAGAATAGATGCCAAAAAAAAAAAAAATCCAACATTCTTATTCAACAAGTGAAAATGATAAACCTCTGTGTATACATAAATATATCTCACCTAAATGTGTACTTTACTCAATAAATAGAAAGTCCCAGAGGGCAGCCTATAAAACCTAAATCATAAAATATACCTGTTTTGTAACATCACCTACAAAATATTCCATTTTTATCATAAGCAACCTGTCCATACAGTATTCATTTTCTGATAAACATGAGTTCATGGAGAGAAATGACTTTGAAAGGCTAAGACCTAAATCTGTTATTTTTCTTTAGCAGGATTGCAGATGTCTTTGGAGACTGCTAAGCAGTGTTTGCTTTCATGGTTAACAACATCCAAGCAATACTTTCAGATTATGTGTCAGGACTTAAAGGAGTATAATCAGATCGTATAAAAAAATTTTTTTAACAGAGGGAGATGGTTAAATGAAAAGGAAAAATAGATCCACAAGTTTTAGAGTGGAATATTAGCAGGCTAGTTAACACAATATATTTTTGGTGCTGATTTATCATGCTTTGAGATTGACAAAATCTTAATTTTTTTATTCCTTTACTACATCACCTGGAAAGTAAAAATAACATATAGAGAATGAGTACTCCTCACTGCATTATTGAGTAGATTAGACAATAATAATAATTTTTAGGTTTTCTACAAATGTAAAGACTTTTTTAAATGTGAGAAAAAAAGGAATAATTTTTCTGGTACCTATTATAACTTACTGGCGTGATTTTTACCTGGAAGCAAACTTCATAGCAAATTTAAATTAGGTGATATTTTAAATAAAGCCTGTTCAATAACCAACATGCTTTGACCCCAATCTTTCACTTGTCTAACATCCGTCACTGAAAACTGCTCATATAAAATGTATTCTGACACAGAAACCCGTGTTTACCTTGCAGATGGTCAAAGGCACTGAAAGGTTTTATAGTAGCAAAATAGTTTCTTTCTTCTGTTTATATTAAACTGATGAGTGAGAGAGCATATCATGCATAGGGCTAAAGAAGGGTAGAACAAAACTCTAGCACGATCTCAGTCCGGTCTGTACCAACAAAGGCACTGAATTATTTAGTATTATTTCATAGTTATGGTG
>SJYC01102832.1:0-19383 GCA_006408675.1 Madoqua kirkii
TCTCTTTGTGTCTTCACAAGGCCTTTTCTTAGTACATAAAATAGAGAGAGTGAGATCTTCCTTCCTTTATTCAAAAGAGCACCAATACTATAGGATTAATGTCCCATCCTTATGATCTCGGAGAAGGAAATGGCAACCCACTCCAGTATTCTTGCCTGGAGAATCCCATGGACAGAGAAGTCTGGTGGGCTACAGTCCATAGGGACATAAATAGTCAGATATGACTTAACGACTAAACCACTACTTATGATCTCACTTAACCTTAATTATCTCCCAAGAGACCAATCCCCAAATATTGTCACCTGGAAGAATTAAATTTTTTTCTAGTATTTTCAGTCCCCAGACCTGTTTTCTGGTCCATTTGGTTATTTTTGACTGTAAATTTATATCTGAATATTTCTATGGCAACTCTCTGGGGTCTAATTTCAGAACACTTTTCCTCTGAAAGGATCTTTATTTGTTTTCACCAACATCCAAGAGCCTCCCTTATCTAAGACACTTTTATCCCACTTCTAGTTTCCTGACTTTATTGACGAGTGCCAAGATCACGCCACAACTTTCTGATACTGGTGTTTGGCTCTGTGTAAGTGTGCATTTGAAATGTGCTTTCAATTTGCCAAATTTGTTGCTGTTGTTGATAGTGGGATAAGAGGGTCCAAGATATCCCTTTCTTTACTGTCTTTGAGCTTGGAAATGCCTTAGGCTCAAAGGATAGAGTTCTAAAATTGATTTGATTTCTAGTAAGAGATGCCTTAGACTATATATCATTCCGTAATACTGGAATTCAAAAATCTAGACTCCTTGTGTCTCCCTCCTAGATATCTTACAGGTTCTGGATTGTTGCTTATCTTGTCTCATATACTTAGAACTCTGTGAGTGTAGTCAAACTCCAGCAGGCCTTTTACACAGTCTTGACGTGAGAGGATTGTCAGTTTTCAAGTCAGATGGTTAGGTTCAGAAATGGCATTAACTTACATAAGATGAAGTATGGTGGTAGTTTAATCACTAAGTTGTGTCCAACTCTTTGTGATTCCCATGAACTGTAGCCTACCAGGTTCCTTTGTCCATGGGATTCTGCAGGAAAAAATATTGGAGTGGTTTGCCATTTCCTTCTCCAAAGGATCTTCCCAACCCAGGGATTGAATCCAGGGATCCTGCACTGCAGCAGATTCCTTACCGACTGAGCTAGGAGGGAAGCCAAAATGAGATATAACCTTGAAGTATTTCAGGAAGATCATGATATTGTCTTTCAAAAAGTAAAGCAATAATTTTCTAAGTAATGATGTAATAATCCAAATGGTTACAAAAATATTATCTCACCTCTAGGAGGGTGGTTTGGCACTAGGGTAACTGATTTAACTTATGACTACTGTAGTGTAGTACGCTCTTTTTTGTAAGGTATATTTGATATTTACAACATAATCAGTGTTGAATTGTTGCTGCATATTAAATGCTGTTTTAACACAGGAAACAATTCAATATGTTTAGCAAAAATCATATTGATTTTTAAGAAAATATCTTGAAAAATCGATTTTCCCCTGAAACTTAGAGAAAATCAATATGACTCAGGTACCTTGACTGAATGCTAACACATGACAGAAAAATCTACTAGAACCAAACTGTTCAAACTAACATTTTAAAATAATTAATTTTATATTTTGAGATAATTTATAATTTATGGGAAAATTGCAATAATGTTTTCTAGAAAGACTATATTCACTTCACTGCAGTTAAGTCACTCAGCTGTGTCCAACTCTTTGAGATCCCATGAACCACAGCATGCCAGGCCTCCCTGCCCATCACCAACTCCCTGAGTTCACCCAAACTCATGTGCACTGAGTTGGTGATGCCATCAAACCATCTCATCCTCTGTCGTCCCCTTCTCCTCCTGCTCTCAATCTTTCCCAGCATCAGGGTCTTTTCCAATGAGTCAGTTCTTTGCATCAGGTGGCCAAAGTATTGGAGTTTCAGCTTCAACATCAGTCTTTCCAATGAACATGCAAGATTGACCTCGTTTAGGATGAATTAGTTGGATCTACTTGGAGTCCAAGGGACTCTCAAGAGTGTTCTCTAACACCACAGTTCAACAACATCAGTTCTTCGGTGCTCAGTTTTCTTTATAGTCCAACTCTCACATCCATACATGACTACTGGAAAAACCATATCCTTAACTAGACAGACCTTTGTTGGCAAAGTAATGTCTCTGCTTTCTAATATGCTGTCTAGGTTAGTCATAACCATATACTCTTTATATAGAGTCACAAGTTTTGAAAGTTTACCACATTTGCTTTGGTTTTTGTGTGTATATACACACAAAATATATTTTCTCATTACTTTTAACCATTTGAGAGCTTTTTCTATACATTGTAACTTTTTACTCCTTAACAATTTAGTATTTCCTAAGAAAATTGTATTTCCTTACAAACAGTACCATTATCCAGTTAAAAAAACTTTTACTATGACGCAACATTTTTATCTGAACTATCTTTTCCCAATTGTCTATTGACTCACATATATCATTTGTAGCATAGAGAGATTCAGCTTCTTGTGTTGCATTTCTTTGCGGTTTCCTTTAACATAGAATAGATCCTCAGTCTTTGTCTCTTAAGCTTCGCATTTTTGTTGAATATTTCTCAGTTTAGGATAGTGTAGTTTTTCCAGTGGTCATGTATGGATGTGAGAGTTGGACTGTGAAGAAAGCTGAGTGCCAAAAAACTGATGCTTTTGAACTGCGATGTTGGAGAAGACTCTCGAGAGTCCCTTGGACTACAAGGAGATCCAACCAGTCCATCCTAAAGGAGATCAGTCCTGGGTGTTAATTGGAAGGACTGAAGTTGAAGCTGAAACTCCAATACTTTGGCCACCTCATGTGAAGAGTGGGATTAGGGAGGGATTAGGGGCAGGAGGAGAGGGGGACAACAGAGGATGAGATGAGTGGATGGCATCGCGACTCGATGGACATGAGTTTGAGTAGACTTCGGGAGTTGTCTGGATGGACAGGGATGTTGGACCTGGGAGAAGGCCTGAGGCTAAAGCTTTTATACAAAGAGGTGAGGGATGAAGGAGGCGGAGAGAGGCAGGTCTGTCCTCAGAAGATCCTGCTCAGTTTCAGTTACATATCATACATGCATTTATATTTGTTTATAAATATGTATTTACATTTTTGTAAATACATATCCCAGTTGATGGACAGGGATGCCTGGTGTGCTGCAATTCATGGGATGGCAAAGAGTCAGACACCACTGAGCAACTGAACTGAACTGAACTGAGCTGAATATTTCCTCATTATTAGATTCAGATATGCATCCTGAATTGGAACACTATGTCATGATTAGTATATTCTTTTACAGTATCGCTTTCCAAAAGTCCTCAGTATATGCACCTCATTATTGATATTATTGCTTTGTCTTATTATTTTATTAAGGTATAATTTGCATATAATAGCATGAACAGTTGTGTTAGAGTACTGATTAGTTTTAACAATCCTATATGTAAAAAAGAAATACATATATAAATATCAATGCATATTTCTAAATAAATATAAATGCATGTGTACAAATATATTTATAAGTATAAATACATGTTTGTAAATAAATGTAAATACATATTTATAAATAAATATAAATGCATGTATGATATATAATTGAAACTGAGCAGGATCTTCTGGGGACAGACCCGCTTCTCTCCACCTCCTTTTATCCTCCACCTCTTTGTATAGAAGCTTTAGCCTCAGGCCTTCTCCCAGGTCCAAAGAACAAATTTAATCAGAAAAGTGAGAAAATGGCAAGAACAAAGGAGAACAGTGGAGCAAGATAAAATAATAATAGTTTAGCTATAAAAACAAAGTTAAAGACCTTTAACTCCTTCTCAAGGTGGGCTGTAGTCCATGGGGTCACTGAGAGTCAGACATGACTGAGCGACTTCACTTTCACTTTTCGCTCTCATGCATTGGAGAAGGAAATGGCAACCCACTCCAGTGTTCTTGCCTGGAGAATCCCAGGGACGGGGGAGCCTGGTGGGCTGCCGTCTATGGGGTCGAACAGAGTCGAACACGACTGAAGTGACTTAGCAGCAGCAGCAGAAAGGACTATAGAGGGCTTCCTTCATAGCTCAGTTGGTAAAGAACCTGCCTGTAACGCAGGAGACCCCGGTTCAATTTTGGGGTCGGGAAGATCCACTGGAGAAGGGACAGGCTATCCAGTGCAGTTTTCTTGGGTTTTCCTTGTGGCTCAGCTGGTAAGGAATCCGCCTGCAATGCAGGAGACCCGGGTTCGATCCTTGGGTTGGGAAGATCCCCCGGTGAAGGGAAAGGCTACCTACTCCAGTATTCTGGCCTGAAGAATTCCATGGACTGTATAGTCCAAGGGGTTGCAAACAGTCGGACACGACTGAGCAGCTTTCACAAGGACTAAAGATAACATACCAAGCCATATCCTTCAGTTGTTTTATAGATACTAAAACCTCATCAGGTGAAAGTCATTAATGGCTGACACCCAGCATATAGACCTGGGGCTTGTTGGAACCAGGTTGATGCTGTTGGTTTCCCAAATACCACAGTTACCTCACCACCAACCAATCAAAAGAATATCCATTAACAGATGACACAGCCTACAACCCTCTCCCTTATCCTGTCTTCAAAAACTTTATTCTGTATTCCATTTTTTAATTTAAGGAGAAACTCATGTCTCTTTTTCAAATTTCATTTTGACTGTCACATGAAGTGTTAAAATAAGCTACCTATGTCAATAGTCTTTCATCACTGTAATTAAACACTTTGAAAGAAGTAAACCTGTTATTTTTAAGCTCAGTTTTTCTTGGTTGCACCCCATGGCATATGGGATCTTAGTTCCCCAACCAGGGATTAACCCCATGCCCCCTGCATTGGAAGCACAGAGTCTTAACCCCTGGACAGCCAGGCAAGTTCCTCAGGTTCAATTTTAATAAATGATTCTGAATATTTACTATGAAAAATATATTTATTAATTTGGTCAGTTGTTCTTCAAGTCAATTAAAACATAAATACCTCTTTGGGGGGGTTGGGATTTAAATATCAGCACAAAAGTAATAACATTGAAGCTGTCTTCCTTTTGGAGATTATTCAGTTTTAATAAACATACTTTTATTAATATTCAACTTAATTTCTAAAATTATGTTACATATAACATTGCTGACACTGTGGTAGAATAAAAATGTCCACAATTTATTGAAATCTTCTCTGTTGAGCCATGGAATGTATTTCTCTACCCCTTGAATTTGGACTGACTTGAATGAGCAATACAGTGAGACAAAAGTGAAGTTATGTGATTTATGAGCAAGACCTCAAGAAGCCCTATAGTTCTTAGTTTTTCCCTCTAAGATGCTACTATCCTTGTGTGAAGAGTCATTCAAGCTGTTTCCAACCATCTCTCTCTCTCCCTTTTTTTTAATGGAAGGATAATTGCTTTACAATGTTGTTGTGGTCTCTATTGCACATTAATGAGAATCAATCATTTTATATATATATACAAAAGTTTATATTTATAGATTATATAACATATTTTATTATATTTTATATATAAGTTATAAATAAAACATATTTCATATATAAAATTATATAAAACATATTTACATAGTTTATGTATAAATCTATAAACTTTTATGTATATAAATATATATAATCAGTCATTTTATAGATATAAATGTAATACATATATCCCCTCTCTCTTTGCTTCCCTCTCCCTGCTATTCCACACCCTAAGACATCACAGAGCACTGAGCTGAGCTCCCTGTGCTCTACAGCAGCTTTCTGCTAGTTGTCTGTTTTATACATAGTAGTGTATATACGTCAATACTACTTTCCCAATTTAGCTTACCTCTTCCTTCTCCTGCTGTGTCAACAGTCCATTCCAGCCATCTCTGAGGATGTCTAAGGCATATGGATGATGACATTGAGGACCTTCCAGCCCTCAGTGGTCTTGTCTCCCAACTGCAACTGTATAGGTAACCCATCTGCCTAAAAACCACCCAGCTAAGCCTAGCTTAATTTTTTCTTTTCAATAATAGGCTTTTAACTACTAAGTTTTGGGGTGGTAGTTTATGCAACAATAGAAAACTCATTTATATATCTTGGACAAGAATCATTATTCTGTTGGTTTCATTTAGAAGTGTGTTTTTAGTAACTCTCTAGAAAATGTCTGAAAAAGACCAATGAGAAATTTCTGTACATATCAGAAAAGAATGTTGGGATTGAAGGTGATTTTTTTATTAACATGGAATTTTGAAATTGTCGTTAGTGTTTTTTGCAAAGCAAATAAAAATAATAAATTTAAGATTGGAAAAGGAAATATTTTTAATTAAAAAACAAAATTATATAAATGTCTCATATTCTTTTGATGTATTCAATCCCCCTAAACCCTGGGATAGGTGAAAGTATTTTAATTTGGGTATCACATTTTGATATGTTTGTGTAAATTGGAAATAAGCTTGACAAACCCTTCTAGAAACTGAATCGGTATCAAAAAGTAAAAAATCTATATTGTTTATTCCAAATAAAAATGATAAGCATCAAAGATAAGAGGGCTATGATAATTCTATAAGAAAAAAATTCATATTGATTCATGCTGTTGATCTAGAGACAGTTGCTAGATTATTGGTAGTCCACTTACCAAATTGTGTGGCTTCGTTTTCTTAATCCACAAAATGTCAAACTGATGATGCAGTCAGATAGTATAGCATCAAGTAATAGTGGGTAAACTTGTCCATGTGCATTTTTAAATTAAAACAAAGAATGAAAGAAAGGAAGTAAAAAAGACAATGTACTTATTTTACCTCTAAATGCAGTCTTAAGGGGGAACCCACTCAACTGATTTCCCTTCCTGAAGCTTCATTTCATGTTACCTGGAATTCAATCTTCCATTGCTCTGTTTTCTCATCAAGGAAGCCCAAAACTTATATTTGATAAAAAGAAGGACTTCAAATGCACTTTTGTTTTGGAGACAAATGAAGTTCACTAGGTTTAAAAAAATTCTGTAATGCTGAGTGTATGTGGTGTTGGTTACAGAGGTGGCAGGAGTCCAAGGACAGGAAGACCACCTCTGAAGAGTTATAGCTTGGTGTTCAAGGGCAACTTCATCAGAAGGACAAGGGTGATAGCTTTCTTTTCTAATTGAACAGGACAGCTAATTGATCATCAGAGTTGTTAAGAGATGCAGGTACAATGAAAATGCATATCTATATCCGGAAGAGAAGTTTATGCTCAATAGTAGTTCTTAAGGAGACAATGTATTATATCCACCCTGACCTTTATATCCATCAAAATAAGCAAAGTAGCACTTGCTTGTTTTCTGCTTCATGATAACAAACATTGGTGAGCCTCCTGGAGGTTATATCCATTCAAGATCATTCTCAATGAAGCCTTATTTGTCAAGCAAATATCCTAGCTGCAGACTGTGACATTTGCATATAGGTAGAAGCTATTTCTTATATCTGTTCTGTTATTTCTTTCCCACATAGCTTTGATAAAAGAAGACTTTGGATACAACACAACTTTGCCTTTTATGCCTCTACTCTCTACTTGCCTGGCTTCCAAGTTGTTGTATATTCTAATTCAGGTAATATGACATATCACTGCTGAATTTCACATAAATTTACCTGAAGTATCTGTTTTGCTTTTACTAGACAAATTTCATTTATCATGTTTTGATGATACAACTTGAGTATATTGTTATATTTCTCACAGAGAAGTAGCTTCATATAGAATCAATAGACAGTAATTAATACTAATGTTTGCATTTTTCCCTGCACAGCCATATCTTGGTTGCTTCTCTCAACTATGCATTTCCTCAAAAGATCACCAAAGCAACTTGAAGATAAAGTGACTAACTTGTAGAGAAGATTATTGCTTGCTAAACTAAGGGATATCTGGTAGAGTCTTTATAGTGTTTGAAGGTGGGAGGGAACAAAGATGAAATATTTATAAAGTTTCTGCAGTTTGATTTAAACTAGGTCTTTTACAGTATATACACACTACTATATATAAAATAGATAACAAGGGCATACTGTATAGCACAGGAAACTATCCTTTATATCTTATAATAATCTATAAGAGACAAGAATTAGAAATAGAATATGTGTGTATGTACACACACACACACACACACACACACACACACATATATATATATATATATATCTGAATCACTTTGATGTATACTGGAAACCAATGCAATTTTATAAATCAACTATAATTTTAAAAAAGAAGGGGAAAGATAAGATCTTTTACTGTAAAGATCTATTTAGACTGGGTAAAATTCATAATATAATAATATAAGATGGTGGACACAGTAAGCCCAAGTGTCTGAATTAAGTCTTGAGAAGTAAACAGTCATTTGATGAAACTGGTTTAACTACTTATTGTCTCAGTCCTTTCATGTGGGCTGGATGAGTCTTCTAATGTTCTGATAATTGGATTTACCAAAAGGTCTTGAAGAATCAAATAAAGTTATTTGTATTTTCATTTTCCTATGCAAGAGAATTCTGGGATAGTCAAGTCATGTTATTGTAGACAGTTGGCTGAAAGAATCTCCAGATGCTTTCTGGTCTCACTTGCAGAGATCAGAAGAAATCACTTTCCAGACATGAGAATTTGAAAGTATGTCTGAGAGTTACTACATTTATTCTCTCTGTAACTTTTATAACCTCTGAAACTTTTGGACAAGCTCAGGAAAGGGCTTGAATTTAACCTGGTACAAAGCAAGACAAAACAAACATAATATAAAAAGGGAAGGAAAAGAAACCACTAAGCTATGAAAACTCTTCAAAGGCTTGCATCATTTGTTCACAGAGCACTCAAGGCTATATGGCATTATTCGTTCCTGACTCTGCAGACAAGGAAAATATAACAAGATGTGTTCTGAGGAAGCAGCTTGTTCCAAGGTAAGACTGAGTTTAATAACCAACATTGTTCTTGGCCCAAATGTCAAAAGCTTTGTGTTCCTCTTCACTGTAGTTGAACCAGTACTAAGACACATAAAGAGGGATTAAAAGAGACTTTGGGAACAAACACACATTTTTACTTGAATAAAATTTAACTTTAGAAAAAAAAAGAAAACTCTTGAAAATCACAGTTCATTTCTGGGAAGACTCACTATAAATACAACCAATGATAACACAGAATTCATTTGAACCCAGCTTCTCTTTCCTAAAAGATTTAATTATTGAGGCTATTACAAGTACTTTATAATAATAAAGTTTTAATTGCAATAGAGTCATATGAGATAATTAATCTTAAGTATAATGTTATAGTAAGTTTTGCATTGTCCATTTACACTAAGACTCCTCGAGGGACCTGTTTAAGAAACAATAGTATCCATATTCTACTAAATAAATGTGTTTTTCTTTTGTTAAATGGGTGTCTTAACTGAGGAGAAATGTTGCAATGAAAAACAGAGAGAATTTTAGACTACCTAGAAAGAAGAGGAGAATGTAAAAGATGCTCTGGCTAACAATATGAACTTTGCATAGTGAGGATGGCAGGAGAAGAGAAGATGAGTGTGAAATAGATTGTTGCAGGCAGCCTGAAATGTGGCCCCCAAAGACCTAAGTCTCCTAATATTCACATCCTTTTATAATCTCCTCCTCTTAATGCTGTGTTAGAAATATTCTAATAGACAGTCTACAGTAGAACAAGAGAATGTCATTTTTAAATTAGATTATGAAAAGATGGTGGCTTCCATTTTGAAGGGTCTCTGTCTCCCTGTCTTTCTCTCTGATCTCTTGGTCTTAAGGAAGTCAGCTGCCATGTTGTGAATAACCCAAATGAGAGACCTACATGGAGCAGAGCTAATGACTCTGGACGTGGTCAGTAAGAACCTGCCAACAATCATGTCAGTGACTTGGAATTAGATCCTCCCCCAGTTAAGTGCTGAGTGGCTATAATCCTAGCCAACAGCTTGCCTGCAGCCTTGTGAGAGACCTCAGAACAGACACACTTAAGTTGCCACATTCAGATTCTTGGCCCACAGAAAATATAAGAAAACAAAGTTAATCTTTTAAACTAATAGGATTTTGGAATAATTTGTTATATTTCAATAGATAGCTAATTCTTAGCTATTTGATTATCTTTTTGTTATGTAGTATTTGATACAAATCCCCTTTACCACTTCTCACAATTTTAAGTAAATTTTAAGTAAAAGATCCATCTCTCATTATTTGATTTTGGGGGTGGGCAGTGAACTATTAATTCCTCCAGATGACTGTGACTTTTAAAAGAGGCTAATTGTATATAGGATATACATTTCTAATTGGTTGTTATAAATCCCAAAGAGATCTTTTAGAGACACAAGAAGAACAAGGTAAGCAGTGTGCCATTTTTGAATGAGTTGGCAATAACATGTGGTCTTATCTTGCATAAATCTACATCTGACCTTTTACATCCTAAAGTTTAATCAATGCTCTGTAGAGGACCAATTATACTTACTAAATAAAATAAGTCACTGGAACAGCAATGACTTTTTTTTCTTTCTTTAAAGCTTGTAATCATTGATTCTAGAAGCTCACAAGCCAAATGGGAAAGATGACCAGCATCTTGCATTTTCAAAAACAGTAATTGAATTGTTATATTAATAAATTAAAAATGCATTTGTGAAGAGAAACAGAATAAGTTTTCCTCTCATTCTGAAAATAATTTACAAACTAAAAAATAAAATTTATAGATAAGAAAAAAATTCTATAGTATAAAGTTTTGTGGAAGAAAAAGGTAAAAAGCCAGCCACCCATTTCTCAGAGATAACTGAGTGGTGGCATGGAATGAAGATTGGATCTTTCTAGATACATCCTAAGGCTGGTGAGTGGCACAAAGAGGGCATTCCATAGATACTCATTAAATGAGCATAAAGTTCATTTTCCAGACTTTATGCTATTTATTTTTTATTTTAAATTTTATATTTATTTATTTTTGGGTGCACAGGGTCTTTGTTTCTGTGCAAGGACTTTCTCTAGTGTGCCAGTGCGGCTAGTGTGGCTTTCTCTAGAGTAGGGATTACGCAGCTGCAGTGTGAGGGCTTCTCATCATGGTGGTTTCTCTTGTCATAAAGCACAGGCTTTAAGTCCAGTGAATTCAGCAGTTGCAGCTCATGGGCTCAGTATTTGTGACACATAGACTTAGTTACTCCTTTGCATGTGGAATCTTCCAAGAAAAGAGATTGAACCCCTGTTCCTTGTACTGGCAGGCAGATTCTTATCCACTGCACCATCATGGAAATCCCATTTGCTGGATTATAATTGACAGTTTGTATTTGATTGTGAATGTTTATCTGCATCTCCAAACCCATAGTACAAGTCATTCACATTCTTAAGAGAGGTTCTGCATGGCATTTGGACCATGAGATACAGGGATGCTGCATGATTTATGTCTGGAGGTGGAGTAGTCAGGAAAAAGAGAACCCTTTGTCTTTTTTAGGAAGGATTATAACATCGCCCCTCCCCATCCCCTTGGAAGAGGATGAAGCAGCTTTCCCCCACCCACCACCACACCTTTATAGTCCTAAACCTCAACCTCATCTCAAGCCCAGAGAGGGCCTCAAGAAAACCACTAATAGAGGCTGGAGTTTTCTGACCAAGGAGAAACTTATACTTGCTGAGCCGTGTGAATCAGTTCAGTTCAGTTCAGTCAATCAGTGATGTTCAACTCTGCAATCCCATGGACTATACCACACCAGGCTTCCTTGTCCATCACCAACTCCTGGAGCTTACTCAAATTCATGTGCATCAAGTCAGTGATGCCATCCAACCATCTCATCCTCTGTCATCCCCTTTTCCTCCCACCTTCAATCTTTCCCAACATCAGGGTCTTTTCAAATGAGTCAGTTCTTTACATCAGGTGGCAAAATTATTGGAGTTTCAGCTTCAGCATCAGTCTTTCCAATGTATATTCAGGATTGATTTCTTTTAGGATGAAGTGATTGGATCTCCTTGCAGTCCAAGGGACTCTCAAGAGTCTTCCCCAACACCACAGTTCAAAAGCATCAATTCTTCAGTGTTCAGCTTTCTTTATAGTCCAACTCTCACACTCATACATGACCACAGGAAAAACTATAGCTTTGACTAGATGGACCTTTGTTGGCAAAGTAATGTCTCTGCTTTTTAATATGTTGTCTAGGTTGGTAACAGCTTTTTTTTAAGGAGCAAGTGTCTTTTAATTTGATGGCTGCGGTCACCATCTGCAGTGATCTTGGAGCCCCTAAAATAAAGTTTCTTACTGTTTTCCACTGTTGCTCCAACTATTTGTCATGAAGTGATGGGACCAGATGCCATGATCTTAGTTTTCTGAATGTTGAGCTTTAAGCCAATTTTTTCACTCTCCTCTTTCACTTTCATCAAGAGGCTCTTTAGTTCCTCTTCACTTTCTTCCATAAAGGTGATGCCATCTGCATATCTGAGGTTATTGATATTTCTCCCGGCAATCTTGATTCCTGCTTGTGCTTCATCCAGCCCAGCATTTCAATGAGGTACTCTGCATATAAGTTTAAGCAGGGTGACAATATACAACCTTGATGTACTCCTTTTCTGATTTGGAACCAGTCTGTTGTTCCACACCCAGTTCCAACTGTTGCTTCTTTACCTGCACACAAATTTCTCAGGAGGTAAGTCAGGTGGTCTGGTATTCCCATCTCTTTAAGATGCCTTGTGGATTGATGTCTATTAAGTGTCAGGCCATGAGCACAGAGCTGGAGGCATCTCAAGTTCTTGGTCAAGTCTGAACTATTTTCCCTGCAGTTTGGTGGACTCCAAAATGCTACCTCCCATGATCCTCACCTCACATGACTCCCTAAAGGAAAGCACCTGACTGGAGCTGCTTTAAGAGCAAGAAGAAACTGAGAAATCTCCTTCTGAAGAGGCCGAGGTGTCTGGATCATGGTCAACAATGTGGGACAGAGCTGGTTTGAGTCATCTTAAAGTACTTAAAGTCATTCTTTAAGCATCTTAAACTATACCTCTGCGGCAAGCTCTGTGTGACATGTTCACATTAATTATTTTAAACTCTCAGCTTAGGGTCATTTTTTCCTGTCTTGGATTTGTGGAAGGAGGGGCCACTTCTTGCAGGCTGTTCAGAACTAGTGGGTCCAGAGGGACCTAATGCTGCCAGCAGAAGGTCTTTGAGCCAGCAGCCAGGGCAGTCCTTGAAGAGGTTGGAAAAGGGCATGAGGCACTGAGAAACAGGCAGACTTGTAGAAGTTGTCAGGAGATGTTCTCAAACTGAGCGTTGAACATGGCCTTGACGAGAGGCCTCAGTGCCAGCAGCTCCTCCATCCAGTCACCCTGTACCTACAGGGCTCAGATGAGCTTCTGCTGCCACTTTTGCAGGTGCTTCCAAGGTCGTTGCTAAAGATCTCAGCTCTGGAATGCGCTCCTTATGACAACCATACTGCAGCAGGACATCTGATCCATTGGTCCCAGTGCATGGGTCTCCCCAGGAGAGCTTGCAGACCCTTGTCATTCCATCAGGAGCAAGAAGTTAAAAACGTTTCATTGCATAGCAATCATGCCCTTTTAAAAATGGGTGGTGTTCCACCAGTGTGAGCTCGTCTCATTGATTTTTCTGAAAGGCTTGTGCCAGCTGGTGAGAAAACAGGGCTTGTGCATCTGGATGATGACTGCATGGAAGAATTGTGCCAGTGGGGGGCCGCTATGTGCCATAACCCTTGTCCATGATGCAGAAAAGATGTTGATGTTGAGTGACAGCTGTTTCCTGTTGGCCACTGACTTAGGAAGGTGAAGGTTATGTGTCCTTTCAGAATGTCCCTCATGTGCTGTCCTATCAATTTCAGGGCAACAATCCGCACTCCAAAGTTGGCTAGTAGATTCCCTGGGCTGTTCCCATCTCGACACCAGATACTTTGACAATTAGCACAAGGAAGAGGGGACTTTTTTTTTTTAATTGGTAAAATTAACAGCATCTTAGGTAGCATGGTGGTGGTGGTTTAGTCACTAAGTCATGTCCAACTCTTGTGACCCCATGGACTGCAGCCTGCTAGGCTCTTCTGTCTATGGGATTTCCAGGGCAAAAATACTGAATTGGGGGTGCCATTTCCTTTAGGGGATCTTCCTGACCCAAGGATAGAACCCAGGTCTCCTACATTACAGGCAGATTCTTTACTGAGTGAGCCACCAGGGGATCCCCTTAGGGAACATGAGAATGTTTAAGTGGAATTTCATAGATAAAATCAGCACTAACCAGATTATGTTGATTGGCTAAATTATTTTAGAAACATCTTCAATAGTCAGACAACTAATGAGATAACTATTTTCATTTGTTCTATGAATAGCTCTTAAGGCTTTATTCCTAACCAGTGCTTTATCCAGCCATTAATTTAGGTAGATTTTTTGGGCTTCCCTAGTGGCTCAGATGGTAAAGTATCTGCCTGCAATGCGGGAGACCCAGGCTTGATCCCTGGGTGAGGAAGATCCCCTGGAGAAGGGAATGGCAACCCACTCCAGTAATCTTGCCTGGAAAATTCCATGGACAGAGGAGCCTGGTAGGCTACATACAGTCCAGGGGGTTGCAAAGATTCGGACACACCTGAGCGACTTCACTTTCACTTTTTTAATCTTATGCGCACTACAGGGTAAAGAAAAAAACATACTTCTTGAATGTTGTTGTCTCTACTATGAATAAACCTTTCAAACAAGGTGCTTTGGGTAAAATTTAAAAGTTTGGAGAGCTGGGCCATCATCCAGCTTTCAGAGAACCTTATAAGAACTGTTTTGTGTTACTTCTGAACAGCTCTATAATAAATAGCTGCATGTAGTAGAGGTTTTAAATAAAATTTGGTGGAAGCCTATAGTAAATAAACTAATCCTCAGATTTCTTCAAGAGGCTTCTTACCAAAATTAATCTATGCGCACTACAGGGTAAAGAAAAAAACATACTTCTTGAATGTTGTTGTCTCTACTATGAATAAACCTTTCAAACAAGGTGCTTTGGGTAAAATTTAAAAGTTTGGAGAGCTGGGCCATCATCCAGCTTTCAGAGAACCTTATAAGAACTGTTTTGTGTTACTTCTGAACAGCTCTATAATAAATAGCTGCATGTAGTAGAGGTTTTAAATAAAATTTGGTGGAAGCCTATAGTAAATAAACTAATCCTCAGATTTCTTCAAGAGGCTTCTTACCAAAAGCCTCTTAGTGTTTACCAAAACCAAGTTAAATATTGTATATGATCCCATTGGCTTGACTCCATTCTCAATGTTCCTTAATATGATTTCCTGTCAGGGAGAGGTAACATAGAAAAGCTGTATGAAGTGTTCTGTCAGATGAGGGGCCAAAGAGGAGGTAGAAATTGAAAAAGTGAAAGTGTTAGTTGCTCAGATGTGTCCAACCCTTTGCAGTTCCTTGGACTGTAGGTCACCAGGTTCCTCTGTCCATGGAATTCTCAGGCAAGAATACTGGAAGAGGTTACCATTTCCTTCTCCAGGGGATCTTCCTGACTCAGAGATCAAACTTGAGTCTCCTGCATTGCAGATCCTTTACTGTCTGAGCCACCAGGAATGCGGTTACAGAGGCCAATTTATGAGTGTTGCCCTCCTGCCAGAGGACAATGCTATTTAAGGTCCACACTGCGGAAGTCTTCAAAGAAGCCACAGAATCATTTGCTGAGAAAAAGAGCCACATTTGGACATAAGCCAGCCTATGTTACACTTGTATCAATTTACAACAAAATTAGCCCGGGGGATGATGTTAACTTTTTTCCATCTGGTGCCCGCCTTGGAGGAACAGAAGCAGCAACTAGCTGTGGGGAAGAGATGGGAAAAAAATAGAAAAGGCAAACCATGACTCCTTGAAGAGCTAAGAACTCCTTAGGAAAAGGAGATGCTTTCAATGAGATGGGAGATAAAAGTTCTGATTTGAATCACACTGAGATTTTAACCCTCAAAACAAAGACTAGTCTAATAACTCAGTAGCTTAAGAGTAATGTCCAAAATTTTTCACAGGTAGTTGAACCTGTCAAGTTCATCTAACCAAGCTGTTGACACACAGTAAAGAAACTGCATTATAGATGCTACACTGCCGTAAGTTTTGTTCATCAAAAATACCTTGGAGATCTTTCAATAACAAAACATAAAGGATTTACCTCTTTTCTCCAACAGCTCTGTAAAATTCCATAGTATAGATGCCCCATACTTAGCAAACTATATGTTATTTTTTCATTTGCTTTTAAAATAATCTTTAACTGATAGTCAGTTTTTCCAAAGCTTTACTTTTGCAAATAACACTGCAATGACATTTGTGCAATTAATGCAAAAGTACTGAATTCAATCATAGGAAATACGAGGAAAGTTCTATTTCTCAAAAACTTGACTTTGACACCTGATATTCGTATCATCAGTATACACATACTCATTTCATTATCTTGGACTGATTTATAGAAGCTTGTTCTCTCCAATTTCTTTCCCTCATTCTTTTTGAAACTGCTCCAGTCAGGGTTTTATATAAACTATTCCCACTAAAATGTCCATATACTGAATATCTTTCATATTGCTAAATCTAACAGCCAGTTCCTCATCTTTCTTGGCTTATCAGAGGCATTTGACACAGTGAATCATTTTCTCTTCCTTGAAAAATTTTCCTCTGGGATGCTGTACTCAACCTGGATTTTTTCATACTCTTCTGGTCTTTCCTAATCAATCTCTCTTTCTGTCTCACAGTATTTTATTCTCCAGGGCTTAGTACTAGGACTTTCTCACTTTTCTACCTATACTTAATCCCTGAGTAACGTCACCCTATCTCATAGCTCTAGGTACCTTCTACGTGGCCATCACTGCCAAACATGTAACACCAGCATAGATTTTTCCCCTTGAAACTTGAATCTTGTTCTTGCATATTGGTCTTTCTCTTCCCAATAACATTATCCATGCTACTTCTAACTTATGTTTAAGTTAGTATCCTTCAGTTTCTGTGTGTGCATGCTCAGTTGCTTACTCATGCCCTACTCTTTGAAACTCCATAGATGGTAGCCTACCAGACTCCTCTATCTACGGGATTTTTCAGGCAAGAATACTGGAGTGGGTTGCATTTCCTTCTCCAGGGGATCTTCCTGATCAAGGGATCAAACTTGCATCTCCTTTGTCTCCTGCAGTTGGTGGGTGGATACTTTATCACTAGAGCCACCTGGGAAGCTCCCCTTTAGGCCTACTATTATCCAAATTGAACATCTGATCTTCATTTACAAATATCACTCCTCCTCCAGTTGGCCCCCAGACACTATGCCTGAGCATATTAAATTCTATATAAATGGTAACTGTTAATTGCTATACTTATTTTTGTTTCTCTAGCTTTATAAGAGAAAAATTTTTTGTCTGTCTTGGTTACTGTTGTATTTCAATGTTTAATGTAATATCCAGCATGTTAACTCAAATATTTTTTGAACAAATGAAAGTCATCTATTTGCTTCTTGCACATGCAAGGTGCAAGGTTAATTTGTGATAAATTATCATGAGTGATTACACCTTAGGGTAATGTTAATAACTTTTTTATTTTTTGAGAATAATTTTAATTATGAGTATAAATTGCATGCTGGTATATGTGTGAGATACTTTGGGCTGAAAAAATGTTGATTCCAACTTGGTACGTTGGTTGTTTGTATTAAGCAGGTAGACATGACAAACAAGTGTAAGAAGAAGAAAAATAAAACATGACAATCTGAGGCCTGAAGCAAAAACAAATTTAACTTTGGGAAAGAAACAAATGGAAAAAACCTTGGAAAAGATATTTGTAGGATGAAATACAGGCGGTGACCTGCAACTACACTTATGGAATTTATTTTATACCAAATGTTGAATACACTTATTCAGAGTTCATTACCTCTTGCATCTCTTCAAAGTGACAATAGATGTGTCCAGTTATTTTCACCATAAACATCTTTGCCATAGACATCTTTACCACATAATTAATAGGTTGCAAGGTAATTTGTCATATATTATAAAATTACCGGTTGACAGTGTTGTTTGACAATTTACTTTCAACTGGTTGATAGTTTTGTTTTACTTCTCCATTAATACAGTACTTTTATTTTTAAATTATGTAAACCTTAGACTTCATGACGGTGTATAGAGTGAAGAATCGACATGGCCTTAAGATAGTGAATGATAACAGTTAGGTATATCAACTTGATAGAAAATAACGGTGACAAAAATTACTGGAAATGTGAAATAAGAATGTAAAGTCAGATTGCATACTCTTCCAGAAAATTATAACGCATCAGCTTGTAAATCCTTCATGGATTTGAAGGCACATTGTTGAACTCACATTTCCCGTGGAACTTCAGAATGTCTGTCAATAGATATGTGATAATATGCCAAGAACAAACAAGAATGTGTCTTTCACAATGTACTACAAAGCTTACTTTACAAGAAAGACATGTGCTCTAGTGTTTAGAAACTGATACCTATCTTAACGAGAGAAGAAATGTTAACAAAAAAAGAAAAAGGGGGTTGTTGAATGAGAGGACAAATCAACAAGCCAAAAATAAATAAATAAATAAATAACAGGGACCTCCATGGTGGTCCAGTGGTCAGTACTCCATGCTTCCATTGCAGGAGACGCAGGTTTGATCCTTGATCCCTGGTTGGGGAACTAAGATCCTACAAGTCATGTGGCACAGTCAAAAATAAACAAAAATAAAAATTAAAAAATACTATTAACTAAACGCTTGGAAGATAAAAGCTTAGGTATGACCCACAAGGTAAAATCAGTTATATGTTCAGTATTGCCAAGAATCTACATCCATTTTAAATGTATTCAAATATTTTGTAGCTTCTCCTAGTGGCTCAGAGGTTAAAGTGTCTGCCTGCAATGTGGGAAACCTGGGTTCTATCCATGGGTCAGGAAGATCCCCTGGAGAAGCAAATAGCAACCAACTCCAGTAGTATTTTGCAATAAAATGTTTTTAATTTTGTTGTTTGTTTCTCATGTTTCCTTATCTCCTTTTTTACTGTTCCCTTTTTATTATGTGCCATTTCATCTGTTTTTGAAAAATTATATTATGGCCAATTAGTCATGCAATGGAAATGTTTGTGGCAGAAATGCTTGTAGCAAACATGTCTACCTCAAAGATTCTTGTGATAACAGTTCCTAGGACTGAAGGTAGAATGCTAGTATGTGTTTTCCCATGGACTAGCTTTCTTCATCTGAATAGCATTTGGGATTATCCTGAATCTGGTCCAGTTATGTCCCTGTAGTCCAAGGTAAGGAGCGGCGGCTGTGCTTTGCTGGAGCAGCCGTGAAGAGATACCCCACACCCGAGGTAAGAGAAACCCAAGTAAGATGGTAGGTGTTGCAAGAGGGCATCAGAGGGCAAACACACTGAAACTATACTCACAAAAAAATAGTCAATCTAATCACACTAGG
>SJYC01102833.1:0-29673 GCA_006408675.1 Madoqua kirkii
CAGGAGATGGTGATGGACAGGGAAGCCTGGTGTGCTGCGATTCATGGGGTTGCAGAGAGTCGGACACAACTGAGTGACTGAACTGAACTGAGTGAGTATTAAGAGATTTCTGACCTTTAAAATGATGCTATGACTAAAAGTCAAGGTTTACACTACCTCACAGTGGTTGGGATTGATCATCTCCTTCTCACACTTGAAAAGTTTTGAGAGTACAGAAGTAGTTGAGCTTGAACTGCTTCAATTCTTTTCCTATCTCTTCATGTTACCCAGAAAGAAGAATGTGCATTTTGAAAGAAAAAATTGCCTTAAAGTATATCTTACAAAATAGCACATCAGAGTTTAGACTTGCAACAACTAATATGGTAGCCCATAGCCACATAAGACCACTTAAGTAATTTAAAATTATACAGTATTAAAAATTCAGATATTCAGCTGTCCTAGCATTATTCAAGTGCACAGTCATCACAGGTGACTAATAGCTACTGTATTGAGCAATATAGGTAAATAACATTTTCATTATCAGAAAGTTCTATTGGACAATGCTGGCCTATTGTATAATTTACAATTCCAAGCTTTTGAAGAGTGTAAGAGTGTAATGTAGAAAAATACAGACTTGGGAGCTATAGCTTGAACTTTTCAATTTGAATTCCAAACCCACTATTTCATCAGCTTTGTGATCACAAGCAAATATCAATTTTTTTTATGTGTTATCTTCTCTGTCTTTAAGATAGGCTGGGTAATAATAACTTATTTCATAAGGTAGTTTTAGAGATTTAATATGCTTTATACTTAAAGAGTTCAGGCATTTGTAAAAATACTGAGGTAAATTCACACAAAATAAATTCAATTATTTTAAAGTATACAATTTGGTGGCATTTACATTTTTGTGCAAATACCACCTCTGTCTTGTTCCAAAACAGTCTCATCGCCCTATAATAAAACCCTCTACCCATTAGGCAACCATTCACTATTTGTCCTTTGCCCCAGCCTCTGAAAACCATCAATCTTTCTGTCTCCAAGAATTTATCTATTCTATATATTCATATAAATGGAATCATATGACTATTGTGTCACATGACTAATGTGGCCTATTGTGTCTAACTTCTTTCACTTAAAATAATGTTTTTAAGGTATCCACATTATTCTTGATTCTTTTTTATGCCTGAATAATATTCCATTCTATATATACATCACTCATACATTGGCTCACCTGTTGATTGACATTTGAGTTATTTCCACCTTTGACTCTTTGGGATAGTACTTCTATGAACACGCATGTACAAAAATCTGTTTCTGTCTCTATTCAATTCTTTAAGGTATATATCTAAGACCTGGATGATGGGAAGTATTGAACATAGGAGAAGGGGAAGACAAAGGACAAAATGGTCAGATGGCATCACTGACTCAATGGACAAGAGTTTGAGCAAGCTCTGGGAGATGGTAAAGGACAAGGAAGCCTGGCATGCTGCAGCCAATGGGGTTACAGAGTTGGACAGGACTAAACAACAAAAAAAAACAAAGTATTAGGACATATTCTGTGTTTACCTTTTTGAAGAACCACCAAATTACTTTCCCAAACTGCACTTTTAAATTGTAATCATTTTCCATCTCCCAACCATAAGAAGAATCTGATCATGAGGTCTTGATTTATTCATATTAAAGCTTTTCTCTTGCTTTGAGAATCTCACTTAGTTGTTTAGGTGAACCACCAGTAAAATCCATTACAGTATGAATGACCAGGACCAATGCTTGCAGTGTCTCAGATTTCTAAAAACTATTCAGAAACACTCCACATTGAATAAAATTAAATTTACTTTTTGCATCTGTTACAAAGCCATTTGGGCTCCAATATTACTTCAGATCATGATTGCAGCCATGAAATTAAAAGACGCTTGTTCCTTGGAAGAAAAGCTATGACAAACCTAGACAGCATACTAAAAAGCAGAGATGTTACTTTGGCAACAAATATCTGTATAGTCAAAGCCATGGTTTTTCCAATAGTCATGTATGGGTGTGAGAGTTGTACTATAAAGAAGGTTGAGTGCTGAAGAATTGATGCTTATGAACTGTGGTGTTGGAGACTTTTGAAAGTCCCTTAGACTGCAAGAAGATCAAACCATTCAATACTATGGGAAACCAACCTTGAGTATTCATTTCAAAGACTGATGCTGAAGCTGAATCTCCAGTACTCTGGCCACCCGAAACAAAGGGCCAGCTCGTTAGAAAAGACCCTGATGTTGGGAAAGATTACAGACAGTAGGTGAAGGGGATGACAGAGGATGAGACGGTTGGATGGTGTCACCAACTCAATGGACATGAAATTGATCAAGCTCCAGGAAATGGTGAAGGACAAGGAAAGCTGGCGTGTTATAGTCCTTGGTGGTCTCAGAGTCAGACATGATTGAGTAACTGAACAACAACAGAAACAAAGCCATTTCATCTAGAGCTCTGGCCTCGTGAAACCAGAGATACCTGGATTAAAATCCTAGCTGTGATTTGACAGTCTTTCCCGGTGGCTCAGGTGATAAAGAATCCACCTGCAATGCAGGAGACCTGGGTTCAATCCCTGGGTCAGGAAGATCCCTTGGAGAAGGGAATGGCAACCCACTCCAGTATTCTTGCCTGGAAAATCCCATGGACAGAGCAGCCTGGTGGGCTATAGTCCATGAGGTCTTAAAGTGTTGGACAAGACTGAGTGATTAACACTTTCACTTCACTTTCTGATTTGAGTTTAACATTACACAATTGACTTAACCACATTAAGCACCAATTTTCTCACAGATAAAACTTATCTTTTATAAAATGTTGTTGCAAACAACCAAAATTGATTCTATGAAATTTTAAGCAGAAAATAATTTGGGGGCATAGATATTGAGTGGCTAGAGAATCAAAGGAAAGGTTGGTGATCGAATCTCACAATAGGAATTAATATTTATTTACTAGCCTAGTAAATATGAGAATCTTGTCAGAGTATTGTTGCTAATGAGTCATACCAAGATTCAAATTTCTGAAAGAAGGAACTCAGTTGACTTAGTTTGGGTCATGTGCCCATCTTATAGTTCTCTGAGGACAGAGTCCCTTAATTAATAGCTCCTTCAAGCTCAAACTCTTCTACAGAAAGAGAAATCAAAAAGCAAATCAAGACACTGCCTTTAGCCAAAGAATGACTTCTTGTCTTTTTGGAAATATAAAGAGATAGCACACTTAAATCATTTAGAATTGTAAGTAAAAAATAAGGACTCATGTATAGCTATCATTACCACTATTATTATTATCACTCCCCTAGTGGCTCAGATGGCAAGTAATCTGCCTTCAATGCAGGAGACCTGGGTTCCATCCCTGGGCTAGGAAGATCCCAGATTGGAGAAGGGAATGGCTACCCACTTCAGTATTCTCACCTGGAGAATCCCAGGGACAGAGAAGCCTAGCATGCTGCAGTCCATAGGGTCACAAAGAGTAAGACACGCCTGAATGACTAACACTTAATATAACTACTATTCACATTAAGTGGATAATTTATTGATTGGTAGATGCCCCAGAGGGCTCCTTCAGTGACTAAGATTGCAGTCCTAGAACATGATGAAGGATTTTAATAATCAGATTCTGATGAGATTTGAGGATAAATTTTAATATTTACTTCCTATAAAATATATGAAATTTAGAACACTCTTCTCCAGTGTGCCTGATTGGTTGTCAAGAAAAGGAATTTGGGCAGGAACTTTCTCTTAAGGCAATTCATTTGTTTCTGCTTTCTTCTCCAGTAAAACTGAACATGTTTATTGTAACCCTTACCTTCTTCTGGCAAAATAGATTCTTTCTACTTGGACATTTGTTATATTGACATTAACTTTAGCTTGTTCATTACAAAGCCAACCACCTCTGGGGACCTGAATACTGGGATTGTTACAGGTATGGCAGAATGCCCTCTGCAGCTGTTGTATAAAGATCATTTCAGTTGCAATTGGCCCCGAGGACAATTGTAATACCCTAAAAGGAAAATTTTGCTACCAAAATTACCTATAAACAGAAACCAGTGGTGAGAACTTCAAGCAAGTATGAAAAACTCTGGGTCTACATTGACATTTTCATCCTGGATAATAACATCACAGATTAGTAGTCCATCAACCTGGTGTTTATTGCTACCACTAAGAAAGATATTTTGGATATTGTAGAAGGCAATCACTTTTGCTTACTTTTATTCCTGCATTAACTGCCCTGGAATTCATTAGCACTCATTACCAGACTGGGAAGGTTAGTTGCTGAGAAGGGTAAGGTGGCCTGAGGGTTTTAAAAATTCAATTAGATAATTTATACTAGAAGAGAATATCTTAAACTTTCATGCAGTTGCCTCAAGAGAGACATTTCTAGTGAGTTATGGGCTCTATATCATTCAAGGTCCAGCCGTGAAAGCAGAAAACATCAGGCATTTGTAAAATGATGATCTGATACAAGAAATTGGTTATACAAGATGTTTGAATATTGAAAGAATAAAATGGATGCCAAGGGAACCTCAGTATTATTAATGGCAGGAAGCAACCCCAACACCTGAGGTTAGAAGAACAGAGGGAAGAGATGGAGTTACTGAAATGCTGAAGCTTAAAGGAGGGACCTATACAGAGCTAGGGTTGGAAATTCAAAGGAGGGCAACACAGAAGAACCTGGCAGCAGCCCCTCAGTGTCAGAGGGAAGCCGACAGAACTTGGAAACAGAAGTAGATCTCTTTTTCCTTTATCCAGCTCTTCAGCATGCTCTGAGTGCCTCTTATTGGCAGAACCTAAAAGAAAGCCAGCCTGCAAGAAAGACTAGGGAATATGAATTTGGAGACTCTAAATCCTTATATCTCAGAAAAGAGTACAGAAACATAAACTTGGGCTAAGAAACAATAGCTATCAAACTAGCACTGATTCTTAGCAATTGATTTACACATGTGGTCATATTCGATTGAATTGAGGGCGTAGTGTATACCTTTTTTAAAGATAACAAATTTGTTGCTATTCTCAAAGTATGTTCTTGCCTTACTAAAATTTGAACACATTTATTTTCCTATTAACTTGTGTTGGTGTTTTTTGTCGTAAATCAAGACGTTGTATATATGTGGGTCCTTCTGTGAACTCTCTGCTATTTACGTCAAGTCTTTGCCTATGCTTTTCAAATATGACCCTCTGTTCCTATAGCTTTAGGATTAGTCTTGGCCTTTCTGTGTCTTTAAATTTTCATATAAATCTCATACTTCTACAAAATTCTGGTGGGATTTTGAGTGAGAAAACAACTTTATTTAGATACAAGTTATATTTGGCAGGTTAGAGACTTTCAATCCATAGACATGCAATATCTTTCTATTTATTTAGATCTTTGAATATTTAAAGATTTCTTCATTTGTAATTTTCAGAAAAGTCTTGCATGTAGTTTGTTAATATTATTCCTAGATATTTTTGATAAAATTATAAATGCCATTTAAAAAATTTTATTATCCAGTTATTTGTTGCTAGTTTAGAAAAAATAACTGACTGTGTACTCCGTAAACTTGCTAAATTCATTTATTAGTTCTTATAGTTCGTATATTTATTTGCTTTTTCTAAATTTGCATTCATGTGTCTGTGGATAATGACAGTTATGCTTCTTACTTTTCACTTCAGATTTTTTTTCTCTGTCTCTCAAACTCTGTCTCTGTATTTCTGTCTCTTTTCTTCTTTTACACTATTCCATGAGCTAAGAGTTCTAATACAATGTCAAATAAAAATGGTGATCATGTACATCTTTGTTTTTTTCCTTCACCTTAGGGGAAAAACGTTCAATATTTCAGAGTTAAGTCTGATGTTACCCATAGGCTTTTTGTAAGTACTCTCTATCAAACTGAAGAAGTTTCTTTCTATTTCTAGTCTGCTGAGTACTTTTTATAAAAGTTGTTGTTGTTTTATTAATACTTTCTACACAACTAAGAAAATCAATTGTTTTCTTCCTTTGTTATGTCACTGAGGTGAATTACATTATTTTTCTAATGTCAAACCAAATGTAATTCTGAAATAAATTCTGATCTTAAAAATATATGCATTTGATACACCAGTAAATTTAAATTGCTAGTACTTTGATAATATTTTGCACATGTTGAAATGGGGCAGGGACCTGTAATTTTCTTTTCATGTAGTATCTTTGCAGGTACAGGTATTAATAATCTACTTGACATATAAAAGCAGCTGGGAAATATTTGTCCTTTCTTTTTATCCTGTGTTTGTGATAGAATGATATATTTTTTTCCACTAAATATTTCATAGAATTCACCAGTGAATTCATCTGGGCATTAAGTTTTGTTTGTTTGAGAGGGGAATTTTGGGAACTAATGTTGGTATATATAAATATAGCATATATAAAATATTCTGGTTTTTCTCGCATGAGCTTCAGTGTGTTGCATTTTTCAAGGAATTTTCACATTTCAAATTTATTGTCAAGTTTATTGACATAATTTATTCATTATATCATCTTATTATCCTTTTATGCCTATAGGACCTATGGTAAGATTTTGCTTATCATTTCTGATATTGCTATTTTTCACTCTTTCAGCTTGATGCCTTCCAGTAAGTTTTTATTATTTTTCATAAATCTTTACAAAGGAACATTTTGGGCTTTGTTGATATTCTCTATTGTCTCCTTTTCATTTATCTCTGTTCTTACATTTTTATTTCCACCTTTGGTTTACTTGGATATCCCTGCTATTGATTTTTAGTTTCTTGATATTAAAGCCTACTTAATTAATTTTGAAAACCATATTTTTCTTTTAATGTATGTATTTAAAGCTAAAAAAGAATCCCTGCCAAATACTGTTGCATTAATTACATTCTACAAACACTGGTATATGTGTTTTTCTTATTGTTTCATTCAAAACATTCTCTTTCTGTTGTGATTTCATCTTTGTAAAATAAATGATCTAGACATTTATTGCCTAATTTTCAAACATGCCAGTATTTTTCTAATCATCTCCTGTAATTCTTGGCATTTGGAGAACACATTCCATATAATGTCAGCCCTTTAACATTTATTGAGATTTGTTTTGTAACCCAGCATACTATCTACTTTGTGAATGATTTACAGGTACTCAAAAACAATTCACATAGTATTATTGCTTTATATATTATAAATGTGAATGTGGTCAACCTAATTAGTAGGGTTTTTTTTTTTGTCAAATATTCTATAGCTTCCTGATAGTCTTGTCTGTTTATTCATTTAATTTCTAAGAAAGATGTGTTTAAATTCCCAACTATGATTGTAGATGAGTCTATCCTTTGAGTTCTATCATGTTCCCATAGATAGCAATACTTACAGCTATGTTATCGCCTGTATACACAGTTAAGATTATATTTTTTTTAAAAAGCTGACCTTTATTTCACTATATAATGCTATTCATAATTGGTAATTAAATTAAATTACCTTGAATTAAAGTAAACTTTGTCTGGTATTAATATAGCCACATCAACTTCCTTTATTGCATGGTGCATCTCTTTTTGTATTTTCGAGTATTCTTATATTTATATGAGTTTTTATTCTAATAACACATTGTTATTAGAACAATTTCTTCCTGTACTTGGAGTATCTATGTGTTTTCTATTGCTACTGCAACAAACTGCCACCAGGTTGGAGGCTTAAGCAACTCAAAGTTACTATTTTACTGTTCTGTGGGTTAGAAGCCTATACAGGTCTCCCACTGAGCTAAAATCAAAATACCAGGAGTCCTGTGTTTGTTTCACGAGAATCCAAGGAAGAAGCTATCTCTTTGTCTTTTCCAGGTTCTAGAATTCACCTTCATTCCTTGCATAATAGTGTTATTTCTCCATTCTTAAACAACAGTATTCAATTCCAGCTGAAAAAGTTTCTCTTTTAAAGGCTCATGTGATTATATTGGCCTCATTCACATAATCCAAAGTATTCTTCACAACTCAAGGCCCATAATCAATCACATCTACTAAATCCCTTTTGCTAAGAAAAGTAACATACACACAAGTTTCAGAGATTAGACATGAACATTTCTGGGATTCTATATACCACAGAATACCGATTTACATTTTAGGTAGTTATTGATACGGCTGAGTTTGTCAATTATTTTGATATTTCTCTAGTCAATTTCTATCTTAGTTTGGACTGCTGTATCAAATAAACCATGAACTGGTTGATTTAAACAATAAACATTTATTGTGTTTTAGAGGGTGTGAAATTCAAGACCGGAGTGACCACTTGGTTGTGATCTGGTGAGAACCCATTTCCTGGTGAGAGGATGACTATCTTTTTATTATAATCTCATGGCAGAGAGCAGAGAAAGCAAGATCACCCTTCCGCCACCTATTTTATAAAGGTCACTACTCCTAGTCATGAGGAGTCCATTCTTATGACCTAATTCCCCTGTAAAGGCTCTACCTGAAAATACCATCACATTGACGATTTAGACTTCAACATATGAATTCCCAGGGGAAGCAATATTTAGTCCATAGCAACTTCCTAGTAGCTGTTCTGTTTCTATTTCCCTATGATCAGATTTGAAAAATTATATTAGAAAATTATCTTAATATTTTTATAGTTTAAATTTTACATAGATGAGTCATATACATTCTTAAATGTCCTTTAATTGTCTCTGTATATTAACTGTGTATTTGTCCACTTAAAAAATGAACTAATTAGTTTGTTTGAGATTTCTTATAACTTTCTTGCTTTGGTTGATAATGGGTCATATAACTAAGTGCATATTCAATCCAAAGAGGAAGTCATTTAATTAACTTCTTACTGTCACCACCATTTCCCCTCTAAGGGATTACTTGTAATGCTGTCTTTATTCCTTCATTTAAAATCATCTGAAACTTTCTTAAGCATAATTTTATCTCTTCCCAGTATGTGCCTCTCTCTTATTGCAAGCAGAAAAGCAGTTGTTTTTTTTGTTTTTGTTTTTTTTCTATTTATGCTTCTGTCTTCAATTCCTCCAATTTAACAAGGGCCAAATTAACCATCTGCTCCACAGTCAACATAGAATAGCTGCCCAGCAGTTAATTGCTAGAGAATGTAACCTTAAGCTCATTTCTCAGCAATGCTTTAGGAAAACAATAGTTTTGGAAGAATTCTGGAAGGCTAGTTGCCTACTCATGCATCTAAACACTGTAAGATCTCTCTGTAGATGAAAGAGCTGATCTACAGAGTGTTACACACCTGGGTCATTTCATTTTTGTCCCCCACAGAACTCTTTTCAGTGAATGTCAGTTTGGCTCCATGCTATTAACTTATACTGAGCAACATTTTTAAAAACGGTATATGAACCACCTACTGTTTCCTTTAAGATGTGCTTATTGACACTATTTATTGTACTTTGTATAGTTCTTACATGAGAACACATACACCAAAAATAAAAATGTTTCCCACCCACCTCTGGTCTCAGTGTGAGGTGTAATTTTTCTTCTGAGCAAGTGATCAGGTTTTACTGGAGAGATTTTCAGACATATGTAACTGACAGTGTTTTCTTCTTGCTTAGGCTTCTGGAAAACTCTCGCTGTCAAGGCACAATTTTAGTGAATTTATAAAGGCATTAATGTTGTGTAGTAACTGTTCCCATTTGCATCTTATCTTTTTAACCTCATTTCTTCTTTCATTTTCCTCCAAGATTTTCAAATACAATGGGATTTCTTTTTTCTACTTGCAACTGAAAGTAACCTGGATTATTATACACACTATACGATTGAGCGACTGAACTGATACACTAAATACATGTCCATATCCTAATACAAAGTGGCTTGCTTTCTAGTTTTCTCATTAATTTTTATTTTAATACTCACAGTTTCCATGTTTAATGAGTTGAGATAGGTGAATTTATTAATAGATTATTATCAGTATATTAATTTGGAGTCTTTTATTCCATGGAAATTGAGTCTGACTAACCTCAATAATAAAAGGTAAGTATAGTACCAGTTTACACTCACGCAAAGTAAGGGAAGTTTGCTCCTTGAAAACTGACAGAAACTAAAGCTATGTTGAAAGAGGGACTACAGAAATAAGTGTTTTATCAGAAACTGTCTTTGAATTGCCTCATCTCCAAATTGTCCCTGTGACTTCATCCACTGCTTCAAATTTAAAACTCTAGAGGAAAGCATTTGATTAGTCAATCATGAATTACATGTCCTCAGAAGTACTAGGCTGGGGAGTGCCACTTCAGCCTCCATAGGAGAAGGCTGCTTTCAACATCCCGCTAAGACTACACACAGAAAGGAAGAGGAAATTTGAAAAGAAATTGTGCTGGTAGAAAGAAAGAATGGATGCTAGAGGACTGAAGTTTTTTAAAAAATGTCATTCACAACAAAGGTACAATATGATTTACAACTTTGGTTTATTATCATTTGTGACACTTGAAAACTGACAGAAACTAAAGCTATGTTGAAAGAGGGACTACAGAAATAAGTGTTATATCAGAAACTGTCTTTGAATTGCCTCATCTCCAAATTGTCCCTGTGACTTCATCCACTGCTTCAGATTTAAAACTCTAGAGGAAAGCATTTGATTAGTCAATCATGAATTACATGTCCTCAGAAGTACTAGGCTGGGGAGTGCCACTTCAGCCTCCATAGGAGAAGGCTGCTTTCAACATCCCGCTAAGACTACACACAGAAAGGAAGAGGAAATTTGAAAAGAAATTGTGCTGGTAGAAAGAAAGAATGGATGCTAGAGGACTGAAGTTTTTAAAAAAATGTCATTCACAACAAAGGTACAATATGATTTACAACTTTGGTTTATTATCATTTGTGACCAAAAAAAAAAAGAGAGAGAGAAGAAGAAAAGCTGCAGAGAGGAAAGGTAGAGGCTTTGTTTATGAAGCATTTCCTCCTTCCCAATTTGCGAATCAGCCATGAAGGCTGAAAGAACATGTGTGAGGCAGAGAACAGTGCTATATACTCTTTTACTCCTTTTTGCAAAACAGAGAAGACTTTATTTGCTGGAAAATTCTATGACAGAGGCAGAGAGATAAAGCAGAAAAAAATTCACAGTTTGGAGATAGAAGCTATAGATTTAAATTCTGGCTCTTTTACAAACTGTGTGACTTTGTGTTAACTTTTTACCCTCTCTGTCGTTCAACTACAACATATACAGGATGGGAATAATACTCATGGACTTGTTGTGAGCACTTAATAAAATTATGCAATCAAAATTCTTGACACATGTAAGCTGTTGTCATTCTCCAAAACACATCTGACCTTTGCTTGAGATGGAAATTCATATATACATAGGGACTGTCCTTTGCTCATGATCTTTGAACTGGGCAACTCTCACAAGAAAATGGAAGTTTAAAAACCTGTGCAATCTACCCAACTCCACCAGATGTTGTTATTAGCAATTACATGTGTCAATTTTGTTGTTCTCTGTGGTTAGTGTATTGTTGCATTTAGTCTTATTTTGGAAAGACTCTACAAAAAGTATCAATTCCATCATGTTCCATGAGTATAAGAACAATGTTACTATCAGAAGTGCTATAGAAGAATGACATAATTGTGGAAATAAAATTAGAAATATTTTCCATGAAATTGCTAAGAGAAGGTCAAATGCTGCTGCATATTGTCCAGTGAAACTTAGGAAGAAAAGATCTAACAATATGCCCAATCAGAAAACAAGATCTAAAGCTTACCAAAGTCTTAGGAGAAATTTTTAAACATATAATGAAAGAAAGAAACTGCTCAAGCCACTTGTGAAAGCTGAATTGTTGATACCTGTAGCATATGAGAGCAACATCAGCTCTATCTTTACCTGGTTTAATTATCAAAACTTAAGTGTAAATAATATTGATATAATCTTGATACTCCAGCCTTCTACCAAAAGGTGGAGTGTTTTTCCATTAAAATTTGAGACCTCAGAATTAGTGTCATTACCTCAGAGACTGGATATGTACTGGGTTCTCTCTGGTCAACTTAACCCCATCACCAGCCTCATCTATGATATGTCTGCATCACAGAGGAGAAGCTGGGAAATATCAATACATTTCACAAAATCCCCTTCTCCATCTGGTTTCAATTTAAGAATCAGTTAAGGAGAGACATTTGCAGAAATCTGAAGAGTGAAAGACAAGGATAGACCACTCATCTCCAGAGAAAGTTCTGGACAGATATGTGGGCTGGTGTCAGAGGCAACAGCTGAAACAAACTTTATGTTGACTTTATAATAATTAATTGCTTAGATGCTAGCAAGAGTACAGAGATTGGATATGTACTGGGTTCTCTCTGGTCAACTTAACCCCATCACCAGCCTCATCTATGATATGTCCGCATCACAGAGGAGAAGCTGGGAAATATCAATACATTTCACAAAATCCCCTTCTCCATCTGGTTTCAATTTAAGAATCAGTTAAGGAGAGACATTTGCAAGAAATCTGAAGAGTGAAAGACAAGGATAGACCACTCATCTCCAGAGAAAGTTCTGGACAGATATGTGGGCTGGTGTCAGAGGCAACAGCTGAAACAAACTTTATGTTGACTTTATAATAATTAATTGCTTAGATGCTAGCAAGAGTTTCTTTGAACTTTGTTTCTTTAGCACATAGCATTTGGGAAATTTTTAATGTTTTTCTAATTTTATATCCAAACATAAACTTGTGTGACTGGAATACACAGAGTGGCTAATTTTTCTTGATGGATCTCTGACTGCAAGACAAACTTTTTTTTCAGTGAAATGAAGGAATTGACTGCCGATCTTTTATAATTTCAGCAGTGGAAAGCAGCACAAAACAACAAACAAACAGATAAAAATATCAGCACAATGTAATTTTATTTACTTCTGCTCAAATTCTGTTCCTAACACAATAAGTCTGGATAGGACCTAAGGATATGTATTCTAGAGGTTTCTCTCAGATGATTTTTATACAAGTGATCCAAGATTACAATTTAAGAGAAAACAATTAAGGTTATGAGTGTAAACTGCTACTATATTAAAATTCAGCTCCTTCCCTAATGTCTTATGCTTTTTCATTCATTTATTTATTCATGTGAATGAAGTGAGTCAAGGATCTTAGAGCAAGTTGACAGATGACTAAAATGAGAAGTCACGTGTGAGAGGTCATGTCCCAAGGTCATGGAACCTTACTTGGTAGGAAAATAAATGTAAAAGAAGCTCAGAATTCTAAACACAGACTTGATTTTTTAAAATGTTTTTGGTTTTTTTTTTTTCTTTTGGTAAAGTGAAGAAAAAGAAGTTGGACAACTGGTAGCAGGAGAAGTAGAGAAAAAAATGTAAGTAACAGCATAATTCCCTTGGGAACGTCTAGTAATTTTGAACTAGTTTCAAGGAAGGAACTAGATGCCTCAACGTACTATCAAAAAACTTCTGTCATTTCATTTATAATTTTTTTTTTTCTTTTGGTAAAGTGAAGAAAAAGAAGTTGGACAACTGGTAGCAGGAGAAGTAGGGGAAAAAATGTAAGTAACAGCATAATTCCCTTGGGAACGTCTAGTAATTTTGAACTAGTTTCAAGGAAGGAACTAGATGCCTCAACGTACTATCAAAAAACTTCTGTCATTTTATTTATAATAATAAAACCTCTTTATTGATATAAACTCTTATTTTAGCTCATAGATCTATGGGTCAGCTGAGAGGTCTCACTAATTTAGATCAGACTCAACAGATCTTGACCAGCCAGGTTGATTATATGTCCAGGTCAGCTGGTGAGTTTCTCAGAGTCTGAGAGTCTAGGTTAGTTTCAGCTCTCTTGAGTTGTAGTCCTTCAGCCATGTCTAACTTTTTGCAACCCTGTGGACTGTAGCCTGTCAGGTTCCTCTGTCCATGGAATTTTCCAGGCAAGAATACTGGAGTGGGTTGCCATTCCCTTCTCAGCTGTCTGGGTTCTGCTTTAACAAATCTCTCATCTCCCACTAGGCAAGCTGGAGTTTATCTTCTGTTTTAGGTGGCTGTCTGAGACACTGAGGATTCACAAGTACTTTTGAGGTCTTTGCTTAGAAGTGGAACACCTCCTCTTCCATCATGTGTTTTGGTCAAATCCAGCTAAAAGACCATTTCTTCTTTAGATGAGAGAGGTTGTAAAGATGTCATCAAAGACACAGATATGGGAGAAAAGAATTGGGACCGGATGGTATTACATTCTAGCAGGAGAAAGAATGTTTTGTCAATGCTACAGTCTTTCTTGGCTCATTATGTTATATTTCACTCCCAGTAATCTAGAAAAACTATTTTTCCATCTATGTGGCCATAATTTAGTAAAATTATTTTCTTGTTCAGTTAGTGAAGAGATGAGAGAGAACTAGGTAACAGTACTCCAAACCCTCTAAATATCTAGGGAAAGGAAATGCATCACACTTCACACAGGCTTTGGTGTCAAGTTGACAATAGCTACAAATACCATTCTTTGCCAGTAATTCATATTAGGGTCTTGATATCCACAGAGTTCCTTATCAGTATCTAAGAGAAGAGAATGAGTTTTGCTTTGTTTTCTTCCTCCTACATTTCATGTCAAAAGAAGGGGCAAACGTTATTGTCCTACATAAAATACAAAGGCTAAAAAAGGTAAAAAGAAGAGAAAAGAAAAGTTAAAAAGGGGGTAAGACTGAACACTTTTCAAGAGTAATGGAAAGGAAACTTGTGATTCTGCCCAAGATTGTGAGTTTCTATTTACATGGCAGATTGGCCTTTAATATCATTTGCAGTCTCTTGAGCAAACAAGCCAGGTCAACAAAAGGAAAGTTAAGTGATTTGGTGAAGATAGGTGAGAATGCTATTTTAGTTTGCTAAATTGAACATATTAAAGAAGCATGTAAAGAGGCAGGTAATGCAAATTATATTTCCAGTTCTCTTATTTGCACCACTTCATTCTATCTCCAGACTCTCCCAGCCCACTCCAAAGTTCTCAGTCCATCCTTCATCCTGCCATTATTGACTTACAGAAGATCTAATCAGGAGAGAAAAAAAAAAGTCTTCACACAGAATGGCATGCAATAGATAAGATTTAATCAATGGCATCTACACTTGAAGTTTATGTGTCAGAAGCTCAGAAAATCTAACTGTAAACTGTCATCCCGAGGGGCTTCACCAGGCTGTTGCATGCTTGGTTGCTTTGTCATGTCCAACTCTTTGTGACCGCATGGACTGTAACCCACCAGGTTGCTCTGTGCATTAGATCTTCCAGGCAAGAATACTAGAGTGAGTTGCCATTTCCTCCTTCAGGGGATCTTTTCTGCCCAGGGATCAAACCCACATCTCTTGCATTGGCAAGTGGGTTCTTTACTACTAGTACCACCTCGGAAGCCACTCACAAGGCTGTTTGCCACCATCAAATAATGTTACTTAAAAAAAAATATGAAACATATTTATGTTGACTCACACCCCACATTTCCAATCATTCTCAATACTTGCTTTGAGTATTTGGCATAAACTGGAATCAAGATTACAAGGATAAATATCAATAATCTCAGATATGCAGATGATACCACCCTTATGGCAGAAAGTGAAGAGGAACTAAAGGGCCTCTTGACGAGAGTAAAAGAGGAAAGTGAAAAAGCTGGCTTAAAATTCAATTCAAAAAATGAAGATCATGGCATTTGGTTCCATCATTTCATGGTAAATAGATGGGGAAACAATGGAAACAATGACAGACTTTATTTTCTTGGGCTCCCAAATCACTGCAGATGGTGACTTCAGCCATGAAATTAAAAGATGCTTACTCCTGGGAAGAAAAGCTATGACCAACCTAGACAGCACATTAAAAAGCAGAGACATTATGGACAAAGGTCCATCTAGTCAAAGCTATGATTTTTTCAGTAGTCATGTATGTGTGTAAGAGTTGAACCATAAAGAAAGGTGAACACTGAAAAAGTGATGCTTTTGAGCTGTGGTGTTGCAGAAGACTCTTGAGAGTCCTTTGGACAGCAAGGAGATCAAACTAGTCATTCCTAAAGGAAATCAACCCTGAATATTCATTGCAGGGACTGATTCTGAAGCTGAAGCTCCAATATTTTGGTCACCTGATGCAAAGAGCCAACTCATTGGAAAAGACTCTGATGCTGGGAAAGACTGAGGGCAAGAGAAAAAGGGGATGACAGAGGATGAGATGTTTGGATGGCACCATTGACTTGAAAGACATGAGCTTGAGTAAGCTCCAGGAGTTAGTGATGGACAGGGAAGCCTGGCATGCTACAGTCCATGGAGTTGCAAAGAATTGGACATGACTGAATGACTGAACCAACTGAGCTGAACATGAATATAGCCTTCTCTGGTGACTGAGACGGTAAAGAATCCACCCGCAGTACAGGAGATCTGGGTTCAATCCCTGGGTTGGGAAGATCCCCTGGAGGAGGGTATGGCAGCCCACTCCAGTATTCTTGCCTGGAGAATCCCCATGGACAGAGGAGCCTGTACAGTCCTTGGGGTCTCAAAGAGCTGGACACAACTGAGCCACTAAGCACACACATGAATATAGAGAGGAACAGTCACCTGTGTTCCCGCTCCTGTCCTCAGTCATGCCTAGCCTCAGAACAGAACAGGGAGAGAGGAAATGGTCTGCTTCAGCATCCATTTAGTCTCCTAATTTCTCAAACTAATAAATACCATAATTCACCTAGCCATAGTGGTCCATAAAATAAAGGGGTATCTTGTAACTAATAGGATGCTAAATCCAATAAAATATAGTACTAAATATATCATGTTTTCTTTCTCTCTCCACCAGTATTCTTCCAGTGACATTAACTGAGAAGCAAGATTGCCTCACAGCAGACTGCAGAGCTGTGTAAGGAAGCTGTGAGCTAATTTAAGGAAAATGCATGATGAAAAATATATATAGTGCTATTTAAATTACATGCTTTAAATAAATATCAGCTTTTATTTAAATAGTAAATATGATTGAAACCCAACATGTGCTTCTTTATAAAGACTGAATTGGTTGTTACACAATTTTGGAGTGTTTCTCCAGGTTATTTATTTTTAAAGGTTTCTGGAATATTCTTTCAGCCTCTTGTTCCTATACAGTTGCACTACCCTTATATTTGGAGGTCTTGAGAGTAAAGTGGAGTTATTCTAAGTAGTTCCATAAACACAGCTGGGAAAGATGCACATCACTTGTGAGTAACCAGATTTAGGATGAATATAAGATGAAACTTTCTAGCTGTCTAGACTCTTCAGTATAGAGTGATCTTGTGAAACTGTAAGGTCATTATCTCTGTGGGCTTTTGAAGCAGAGGTTGTCCGTGTTTCTATCAGGGGTGATGATGAGTGGATTCCTGCTTGGATGATAAATGTAAGATGAGAGAAACCATCCTCTCCCACCTCAGATTCAAAGATTCTGTGGCATGATAATATGTAAAACACTATCCATTCTATGTTAAGAAAGCAAGGCCTTACTATGAATGCTATATATTTGCCATTTCTTAAAGGAAAGCAAAAAGCCACGGTCAATATTTTCTTTTCTACTATCAATGCTACCACTGTTTTATATTCAAATATGGCCACAGTTTTTCCCCTCCTTTAACCCATGCTTAGTGTTAAAGTGTTAAAAAATACACGATTGAAGATGGATCTTTAAAAATAGCTTCAGGTTACTCTATAGAAACTGCTGACTTCACTAAAATAAAAATAAAAATAAAAGCAATAACTCCTGATATAGTGGCAACTATTGTTTAGAATACTGTCTTGATGTGGTTGGGGAAAAATTTAAAGCATGTATTACTCTACAAAGGACCTAGTAATATCAAAATATAGAAGAGTCTAACTCTAGTGGGTAATAAAAATTCTTCCAAATCCTGACATGCATTTACAGCCTCATTCACAGTTTTCCTATTTCATTTCATACAATATAGCACATGAATTGAGCTCTTATAAATCTTACCTTTCTGTCTTCCATCCTGTTTTATATTTTTATATACTCTTTCCCCATCTCCATGCCTTTCTTGTGTTTACCACACGTCACAAATGTCTTCGTCAGATTTGCTCTTAGAAGCTGCCTCATTGAACACAGATTGTTACACATTCAGATCTTAACCTTCCATATTCAAGTGGAAACCTGATCCTGTTCAGTGTGGGGGAAAACCACCAAGCTGAAGACAGCTGACTGTGCCCGCAGGTGGACATGCTTCCCCAGAAAACTGTGTTGTCAGGATACACCTATCTGAATAGTGAAACTAAGTCGTACTGACTGCCCTTGGGTACACACACTCTAATGTGACTGTATTTACAGTGTCATACATGGTTGTAAACTAAATCCTTATTAACAGGTTAGACCATTCTATTCTGTTCCCTGTAGATTTCCTAAAGGGAAAAAATACCTAACACCAGGAGCTTTTGCTTATATGCTGATTTTTCTTGATAGAATCTACGAAAAAATCTGTAACATATCTATCACAAATTTTTAATGAATACCATCAGCCCATTTTATGGATCTCTACATCTCGTGTTCTTTTCCTTTTTTTCTCCAGGCGTTTTACTGTTTCTCCAACATCCTGTATTGAATTTGAGTGATTACAGGGCTCTTTCTAAAGTATCTAAGTCTAAACAACTTTGGTTTTGCTGAAAGGACCAGCACAGCCCACACAGCAACAGATGAAAATAACTGAAAACCTCCACCATACCCCAACAATTTGTTCATCCAGAACCTGACTTCTCCCTCTCCAGAACAAGTCCTCTAGAATCAGAATGATCTGTTTCAAACTAGGATTACAGATGTGTGTGTGTGTGTGTGTGCTTGCTGCTGCTGCTGGTAAGTCGCTTCAGTCGTGTCCTACTCTGTGTGACCCCATGGACAGCAGCCCACCAGGCTCCCCTGTCCTGGGGATTCTCCAGGCAAGAACACTGGAGTGGGTTGCCAGTTCCTTCTCCAATGCATGAAAGTGAAAAGTGAAAGTGAAAGTGAAAAGTGAAAGTGAAGTTGCTGAGTCGTGTTCGACTCTCAGCGACCCCATGGACTGCAGCCCACCAGGCTTCTCCGTCCATGGGATTTTCCAGGCAAGAGTACTGGAGTGGGGTGCTATTGCTTAGCTGTGTCCAATTATTTACAACTTTATGGACTGTTGCCCACCAGGTTCCTCTGTCCATGGAATTTTAAAGACAAGAATACTGGAGTGGGTTGCCATTTCTTCCTCCTGGGGATCTTCCTGACCCAGGAACTGAGCCTGCATCTCCTGTATTGGCAGGCAGACTCTTTACCACTGTGCTACCTGGGAAGCCCTACAAATACGGACATGCTATACTCAGCCATTCAGTAGTGTCCAACTCTTTGCAACACCTTGTACTGTAGCCAGGCTCCTCTGTCCACAGGATTTTCCAGGCAAGAATACCGGAACAGCTTGCTATTCCCTACTCCAGGGATCTTCCTGACCCAAGGATCAAACCTGCATCTCCTACAAGTCTCCTTCACTGGCAGGCAGGTTCTTTATCACTGCGCCACTAGGATGATTTAAAAACTTATCTTGAAAACAAACTACAGGATATCTGTTACTTCTAGTCTCTTTGGGGAGGTTGCCAGAGGGTTATAAAAGCAAATAAAGTATAACATCAGGCATCCCAGTTGGGCTTAAGCTATGACTTAGTCGAATCTATGGAATTAAGAGCTGATCCCTTCTCTCGGGTCAGTTTATGTTCACTGATTCACATGTGGATTGAAACAAAACAAAAAGCAAAGACCTCTCCCAACAAAAGAGTAACCTGGGCTTTCTACCAGCTTGGGGCCCTGGCAATAGAATCCTGTTTGGTATACTAATCAGGGAAGTCCTCAAGAAAGAGTTTGCTCCAGGGAGAAAGGATCACACAATAAGGAATACTCTCAGCAGGAAGGCATACTGGCTGGAGTGCAGTGTGTTCTGTGGAATCAGGAGTAGAATGTAAACGTGTTCCCCACTTGGCCCTCCTTTGTCTTGTGTGGAGTTATTAGCCTTTGATGGTGCCTGTCGCTAGAACAATGAGGGATTTTGGTGATCTTGATGGTCTAAGGATTAGAGGCATTTATCTCTTTTTCTCCACATACTATATACATTTATATTTTGGAGCAAATTGGTGGTTCCTAAAGTAGAGCCTCATTGAGGCTCTTCCTAACTTGTTGACATGGTCCAAAGTCTGACATAATTTAATTTAAAAAATAAACAAATGGGACATTTATTGAAATTGTAAGGTTAAAAAATAAGATTATGCCTATTATGTTTCTAATACAGTAAGTCCCCTACATAAGAATGGGTTCCTTTCCAAGAGTGCATTTCTGAGTCCTATTTGTTCATAAGTCCAACAAAGTTAGCCTAGGTACTCAACTAACACAATCAGCTATATAAAACTATACAGTAAGAGGTTTATAATACTTTTTACACAAATAATACATAAAAGGTAAACACAGAAAATAGCAAAACAATTTTCAATTTTACACTACCTTAAAAAATAGAGTAGTATCAGCTACATCACTGCTGCTTCCATACTTGCTTCCAGACATCCTGGGCTTGAAATAAAGACATTGTTCTACTGTAGTCTATCCAGTCATGTATGCAGTACTATATAGTAAAGTATACAAAAGCAGAATCACTTGTAGAGGATGCACTCATGATAACATACATCAACATGTGAAATAGCACACATGACTGGACATGCGTACATAGATTTACATCTTTGGAAGTTCTCAATTTGAAGGTTAATTATGCTGGGGACTTACTGTAGTTTGAAATCAAGAAATCTTCATGAAAAAAAATCTTATCCATGTAGCATCGTGGAAAGTGAACGTGAAGTCGCTCAGTCATGTCTGACTCTTTGCGACCCATGGACTGTAGCCCATCAAGCTCCTCCATCCATGGGATTCTCCAGGCAAGAATATTGGAGGGGGTAGCCCACCATGGAAGGAAGTATTATATTCTTGAATTTGCATTGAAATATCCTGGGCCCTCAGCAAGTAGTGCTGAAAATAATTTTAGAAAATAAGTGAGCAGAAAATGGCCTTCAGGCCAAATCCAGCCCACTTTCTCGTTATGGCTTTGTTAAATTAGCACTCATTAAGTAGAGTACAGGGTTCCAGATGGTCAGGCTCCACTCAACAGACGATGGCCAAAGAAAGTGAAATAGAGAGGTTTATTACCCACAGGTCCTAAAAGAAGTACAAATATGCCTTAAAGGACCATATAGGAAGGTCAAGGCAGAGTGTACAGAGAGAGAACTAGGACATGAGGCACATGCCTTTACAAGGATTTGTGAGTGTAGTGCTCTAGAATTCCTGAACTAAGACTAAACTGGTTAATTCAAGCCAAAAATGGCACAGTTTTGTAAGCCTCAGTTCAGTTCAGCAGCATAGTCATGTTTGACTCTTTGCAGCCCCATGAACTGCAGCACATCAGGCTTCCCTGTCCATCACCAACTCCCAAAGTTTACTCAAACTCATGTCTATCGAGTCAGTGAGGCCATTCAGCTATCTCATCTTCTGTTGTCCCTTTCTCCTCCCGCCTTCAATCTTTCCCAGCATCAGGGTCTTTTCAAATGAGTCAGTTCTTTGTATTAGGTGGTCAAAGTATTGGAGTTTCAGCTTCAGCATCAGTCCTTCCAATGAATATTCAGGACTGATTTCCTTTAGGATGGACTGGTTGGATCTCCTTGTAGTCTAAGGGACTCTCAAGAGTCTTCTCCAACACCACAGTTCAAAAGCATCAATTCCTCAGAGCTCAGCTTTCTTTATAGTCCAACTCTCACATCCATACATGACCACTGGAAAAGTCATAGCCTTGACTAGATGGACCTTTGTTTACAACGTAATGTCTCTGCTTTTTAATATGCTCTCTACTTTGGTCATAACTATCCTTCCAAGGAGCAAGCGTCTTTTAATTTAATGGCTGCAATCACCATCTGCAGTGATTTTGGAGCCCCAGAAAATAAAGTCTGACACTGTTTCCATTTTTTCCTCATCTATTTGCCATGAAGTGATGAGACCAGATGCCATGGTCTTAGTTGTCTGAATATTGTGCTTTAAGCCAACTGTTTCACTCTCCAATTTCACTTTCATCAAGAGGCTCTTTAGTTCTTCTTTGCTTTCTACCATAAAGGTGGTTTCATCTGCATATCTGAGGTTATTGATATTTCTCCCAGCAATCTTGATTCCAGCTTGTGCTTCTTCCAGCCCAGCGTTTCTCATGATGTACTCTGCATATAAATTAAATAAGCAGGGTGACAATATACAGCCTTGACGTACTCCTTTTCCTATTTGGAACCAGTCTGTTGTTCCATGTCCAGTTCCAACTGTTGCCTCCTGACCTACAGAAAAATTTCTCAAGAGGCAGGTCAGGTGGTCTGGTATTCCCATCTCTTGAAGAATTGTCCACAATTTGTTGTCATCCACACAGTCAAAGGCTTTGGCATAGTCAATAAAGCAGAAAGAGAAGGTTTTCTGGAACTCTCTTGCTTTTCCATGATCCAGCAATTTGATCTCTGGTTCCTCTGCCTTTTCTAAAACCAGCTTGAACATAAGGGAGTTCACGGTTCACATATTGCTGAAGCCTGGCTTGGAGAATCTTGAGCATTACTTTACTAGCATATTTTCCATGATCCAGCAATTTGATCTCTGGTTCCTCTGCCTTTTCTAAAACCAGCTTGAACATAAGGGAGTTCACGGTTCACGTATTGCTGAAGCCTGGCTTGGAGAATCTTGAGCATTACTTTACTAGCATGTGAGATGAGTGCAATTGTGCAGTAGTTGGAGCATTCTTTGGCATTGCCTTTCTGTGGGATTGGAATGAAAACTGACCTTTTCCAGTCCTGTGGCCACTGCTGAGTTTTCCCAATTTGCTGGCATGTTGAGTGCAGCACTTTCACAGCATCATCTTTCAGGATTTGAAACAGCTCAACTGGAATTCCATCACCTTCACTAGCTTTGTTCATAGTGATGTTCCCTAAGGCCCACTGAAGTGGGGGGTTTTATATGATACATGAGGGGAAGAACCAAAGAGATGGGGGAGACTGTTGATCACCAGTGCTTTAGGGGGGTCATATCAGGAACTCACATTTGCTTGGAACTATCTGGGCTGTCATCTAGAACATGTGCTTAGCTCAGGTGGCTTGTTTCAGTTTGCTACTGTGCTGTTCAGTTACTTTGATCTTGTCCAGGCCTTTGTGACCCCATGGACTGTAGGCTTCCAGGCTCCTCTGTCCATAGGATTTTCCTGCAAGAATACTGAAGCTGATTACCATGCCCTCCCCTCACCCCCGGATCTTCCCACTCAGGGACCAAACTGGCATCTCCTGCATTGTAGGAGAATTCTGTCAGTTTAAGCTCCTGGAGACTGTTTGGCCAAACAAACAGATGCTGAAGCAACAATACTATGGAATAGCTTAAATTCATGAAAGGCTTGTTTTTGTAAATGAAGTTTTATTGTAACACATCCTTGCACAGTTGTTTACATATTACCTATGGATACTTTTGTGCAATATCATTCGAGTAGTTGTGACAGTACAGTATGGCCTACTGAGTTCAAAATTATTTGCTACGAGGGTTTTTCCAAAAAAACAACTTTACCAGCTCTTGTTCTAATGGCAGGGCATATCACTCAATACTGTTAGCATCAAAATCCAGCCACAAGATGAGTCTGTTTGCAGGGCAGGAACTGAGAGACAGACCTAGAGAACGGACATGTGGGTGCAGAGCGGAGAGGGCGAGATGAATTGGAAGATTAGGGTTGACATTCATACACTACCGTGCGTAAACTAGATGCAGGTGTTAGTCCCTCGATTGTGTCCAATTCTTTGGCCCCATGGACTGTAGCCCCCTAAGCTCTTCTGTCCATGGAATTCTCCAGGCCAGAACGCTGGAGTGGGTTGCCATTCCCTTCTCCAGGGGATTTTCTCAACCCAGGGATTGAGCCTGGGTCCTCTGCATTTCAGGCAGATTCTGTCTGAGCCACTAGGGAAGCCCAGTTAGTGGGAACCTGCTGTATAGCCCTGGGAGCTCAGCTTGGTGTTCCCTGATGACCTACAGGGGTTGGGTTAAGAGGGTGGGAGTGAGGTTCAAGATGGGGGAGACATATGTAGACACATAGCTGATTCACTTTATTGTACACAAGAAACTAACCCAACATCTTAAAGCAATTAATTCCAATAAAATAAATCCAGCCCATCTTGTGCTGATCCAGTACCTAGTTGCCTTCCTGCCCATTTTTCCCCCTTGATCGGCTGTGCTCTGTGTTTCAGCATTGTGTGTTTCCTTCTGCCGTCTTCTATGTAGCTGCCTCCTGCCTGAGTTAGGATAATAAAGGGCACTGTGGAGAGACTGGGAGGAAGAAGAGAAGCCTGGGTACTGGTCTTCTGCCACCTGGCTTCTGGCAGTGTCTCAAATGAGCAGTGTGCCTCTTCTACGGATCCTGTCCGTGACAGATTTTCCTTCTGTGGCTCAGCTTCCACCTCTTGCCTTCTTGGCGCCACACTTCTTTCTTGTCCCTTCATATTAGGGATACCCTGACTTCCTGATGTTAATCGTGGAGTGGCTTTTGATCTCTTGTTTGGATTCTAAGCTCTAATGTCACTTGAGAAACTACCCTTCTGCCTTCAGTCCCCTCTGTTTTAAGTAACTGAAGTGATCTCTTCTTTTCTAGTAGAGAAGGGTCATACAAGAGGAAGCAAATCTCTTCTGATTAGGAGCCGCTTTGAGGTGTTATGTGGGATGCTAGCAGCTCCAAAGATCCAACTCAGTTATCAGGAATACTGACCAATAACCTGGTTTAGTATAGATGCATTTAGGTCACGTCACAAGGATTCTCAGAAACACTTGTGGAGTAATTATGTTCTTGTGAGCAGATGGGAGCGTGGTATCAGTGAGACACAGGCACAAATATGAATGTGACTTCAACTGTACTCAAGGCGTGGTGAGAGCTGGGACATTCAGGTTACAAAAAGTATTCCATTCTGAACTATAACACTATTGATCTTTCATTATCTGTCATTGCACTACTGACATTGAACATTTTCCCTAAAAAACCAATTAACAGAGTTGCCATTTCTTCTATGGGTAACAAAAGAGGAAACTGAAGCGATTTCAATCTGTTCATGTTTCCCATCACTGTCATTCAAATACATACAAACTTTGACTTCAGTGCCCATTGCCAGTTCCAGTCTGCTGAAGTGGGAGAGTTACACAGGCCACTATAATTTAAGCCCATAGCGTGATCGGAACAGTCAGCCCTGGTTAAATGCCATCAATAGCTAATGCAGTTTGGACAGTTTAATTATGTACTTGTCTGAACACTTGTCACACTGCTGGTGACTTCAAAGCGGTGTAGTTGTCTTTGGCACTAAAATTTGCAAAGTGTTTTATAATCATTTTTATTAGTGCTTCTTCACATTAGATCACCAGACCAAAAAAAAAAAATGAGACATGAAAAGGTTAAGTAACTTGACCAAGACTAGACTGAACTGACAAGAAAATATTGAGGCTGATACAATTAGCTAAATGGTTCAAGTAAAATTAAAAGCACATCTTTGGAAGGGAAGGATGGAAGGAGTTTAAGTTACTAAGCAAATTATCTGATAATCACTTTAACTCTCTGTTATAAGATTAAAACCCATGCTCCTCAAGTCAGTGTTAAAATACTCAGTGTATTGCTTAATGCTATAGTTTTATTGAAATTATGAGCCCTATGTATTTAAAGACTTTCTTTTTGAAGTTGCATATTGATATCGCCACCTAGTGGACAGATTTGTAATGAAGGCCAGCATAGGGTTTAGGGAGGAAAAGGTGAGAGCAGATGCTTCTAGAACCATTATCCCTCATGCACACCTTCTCTCTCAGTAGTTTCACCTCTAATACTGAACCTGAAAATTTTGTTCTGAATACCAGCTCCCAGAGAAAAAATATTCAGCACCATGATGTTAACAGACGTGTCTTGCCTCATCAAGGAGAACCAGATGAATGGAGTTCCCAGTGGCCAGGAAAACATGAACATATGTTAAAGTCATTAATGGCTGTGTTGCTTCTGTTTAGCAGCAAGGTATAATGACACAACTGATTTGCCTTTTTCTCATTATGGAGTGTTAACAAGGAGAGTAATTATGACAGAAAAGATGAGGATGGCAGTATTCTTTAAATTAGAAATAAAGGGTAAATCTAATATACAATGCATTTCTTCTGCTAAAAACAGTACATTTAATAGAAAATTTTTTCAGTGCTTATTCTGTAAGCTGTATCTGTTATGTCATGGGGATTAATGAGGACTTTTTTTGTTGTTCATTCTTTCTCATTTGTCCATTTTAGGATGGAACTGTCTTTACTAAAACAAGTGGCTTGCATTGGTCAGTTTCCATTGAAGGGATTTTTGAAATGCAATATTCTTCATAGGTACAGTTGCTGAAAGTTTGTGCCTTTGTCTTTAGAGGCAATGGGTACTTGTAACTGAGGAGAATCTTTAAGAGAAACAAACTTCTTTCTGTTGAATCCACTCCCATCTGTGCCACTTCTTAAGCTTTGTGACAAGAAAGTCTATCAGAAACAATACCTGCAGACATTCTCTATAGTATCTAAACTTTTCTAGCAATTATAAAACCCAATAAAGGAGCTAAATCCTCAACATCCATTTTATCATTGTTGTAACCTTTTGGTTATTTCATAATTTTGTTTTAAAAATGAAAGATATTTTGCTATTTTAAATTACTATCTTGCATAAAAGTTCCTCATACATTTTCTACTCCATTTCTAATTATTATTATTTGGTTAAGCATGTTAAAAAATCCAACCAAAAAGCACCTGGTGATTATAAGCTATATACAATATTGAAAAGTTAAATAAGTTTAGACATCAGGCAAGCATTTCACGCCCAGCATATTACTTCAGCATGTTAGCATGAAATAAACACATAAAGTGTGTATTTGCATTTGGAACTACTGGATAGGGGAATGACTTTTTGAAACTCTTGAAATCTAAAAGTGCATCTACTTATAAACACCAAATGAGATTCATATATTATTAGTTTTGGTCATCTGTAAAGACATATCTTTAAATGTAATCTCACTTTGCTATTCAGAAAGCAGTTATTTAAATAGGAATATAGAGTTTATAAGATATTTCACAAGATGTGGGACATTTCAAAGAAACTTAGACTCTACAAAAATTCATTAATTGCTTTCAGTTTTCCAATAGATTTTACCATACCTATGTGTGTATGTGTGGGCTTCCCTGGTGGTTCAGATGGTAAAGAATCTTCCTGGATATTGAAGATCTGGTTTCAACCTCTGGGTTGGGAAGATCCCTTGAAGAAGGAAATGGCAACCCAGTCTAGTATTCTTGCGTGGAGAATCCCAATGGACAGAGGAGCCTGGCAGGCTATAGTGCACAGAGTCACAAAGAGTCAGACACAGCTGAGCAACTAAACACAGCATGGCCTGGGTGTATGTGTATGTGGATATACATGAATAAACATTCAACGCTTAAAGAGTTAAGAGAGATAATAACCCCATGGACAGAGGAGGCTGGCAGGCTGTGGTCTCTAGGACTGCAAAGAGTGAGACATGACTGAGGTGACTTAACACAGGACAGTGCATAATTTAAGATGTAGAAGTTTTTGTTTTTGTTGTTTTTAACACCTTGAAAAGGTGTCTTTTGCTTGTCTGTTTGTTTTAAATCAAAAATAACAGTGCCTAACTTCTCACTATGAGTACCCATTCCTCAGCAAACAACCATTTTGATTTCTTATAGATGGTAAGTTTGGTAGTTACATCAATGTTTTCAAATAGGGTGGAATTGATATCCACTATGGAAGTGAGGAATCTATTCTTTCTTCCCCTCATTCAACCCCAGGGCCTGAACTTCCTTTCCATACTCCCACTTTATACAGTATCCTAACATTGTCACTTGGTGTGGATCATTTTCTGAGTTTACATTATCCTGTGGTACTTATAATCACAACTGGGTAAGGTGGTAAGATAGGATTACTTTTCCTTCCCTGAACAACTTTTTGCTCTCTCTCCAGAGAACGAGACTAGTAATTATCTAATTTTTTCATTAGTTCAGCTATATGTTTACTTTTAATTCTGCTTCCAAGCCTTCAGTCACTTGACATATTCTTTCAAACCATCCAAATGTGCCAGGTATTCATTTCCTGAAAGCTTCTCTCCCAGAATCTTCTGACCTGCCTCAGTCTGAACAGGTTGCCCCCTGTTCCCGTCGTACAGTTAGAAATACCCCTTCACCAAATTCCTGGGTTTAGGTCTCATGGTTTCTCTAACTCTTGACTTCTTTTTTGTTGAATCACCCCACTATTAGGGCTTCCCTTGTGGTTTCGATGTTAAAGAATCTGCCTGCAATGTAGGAGACCTTGCCTCAATCCCTGGGTTGGGAAGACCCCCTGGAGGAGGGCATGGCAATCCACTCCATTCTTAGCTGGAGAATCCCATAGACAGAGGAGCTTGGTGGGCTACAGGCAATGAAGTCACAAAGAGTCAGACACGACTGAGCAACTAAGCACAGCACAGCGCAGCATGCAGCAGCACCCCTCGATTAAGTAGAGCATGTCTTGAGAAAGAATACAAGAAATGCAAAATTTTCAGACTGAAACCCAGTAGGACCCTGTGGAGCGATCCCAGGGACTGACCCTTGGGTCCCCCACATCTTGTTTGTAGGAAAACTTTAGCATGCTAGGCCTTTCTGATATCCAAAGAGAAAATTTAATTAGAGAAGTGAGAAAATACAGAAACAAAGAAAAACAAGACAAATTAAAAGTGGTTTAGCCATAAGACAAAGTCAAGAACCTTCAGCTCATCCTCGAGGCCATAGATAAATCCCCTAAGCTACATCCTTGAGTTGTTTTACAGGTATTAAAACTTCCACCAGGCTTCCCAGGTGATGCTAATGGCAAAGAATCCACTGCCAGTGCAGGAGACACAAGAGATGTGAGTTCAGTCCCTGTGGCAGGAAGATCCCCTGGAGAGGGAAATGGCACCCCATTCCAGTATTCTTGCCCAGAAAATTCCAAGGACAGAGGAACCTGGTGGGTTTCAATTCATGGGACTGCAAAGACCTGGACACAATTGAGCAACTGAGAGCACACACACACACACACACACACACATACACACACACACACACACAAAGCTTCTACCAGATGAAACACATTATGTGCTGACCACCAGCACATAGATCCTAAATCCATTGGAACCAGAAGGTTCAGTTCAGTTCAGTTCAGTCACTCAGTCGTGTCCGACTCTTTGTGACCCCATGAATTGCAGCACACCAGGCCTCCCTGTCCATCACCAACTCCTGGGGTTCACTCAGACTCATGTCCATTGAGTCCGTGATGCCATCCAGCCATCTCATCCTCCGTCTTCCCCTTCTCCTCCTGCCCCCAATCCCTCCCATCATCAGGGTCTTTTCTAATGAATCAACTCTCTGAATGAGGCGGCCAAAGTACTGGAGTTTCAGCTTTAGCATCATTCCTCCCAAAGAACACCCAGGACTGATTTCCTTCAGAATGGACTGGTTGGATCTCCTTGCAGTCAAGGGACTCTCAAGAGTCTTCTCCAACACCACAGTTCAAAAGCATCAATTCTTTGGCGCTCAGCCTTCTTCACAGTCCAACTCTCACATCCATGCATGACCATAGGAAAAACCATAGCCTTGACTAGATGGATCTTAGTCAGCAAAGTAATGTCTCTGCTTTTGAATATACTATCTAGGTGGGTCATAACTTTTCTTCCAAGGAGTAAGCGTCTTTTAATTTCATGGCTGCAGTCACCATC
>SJYC01102834.1:0-11783 GCA_006408675.1 Madoqua kirkii
CTTTGACGTACTCCGCTTCCTATTTGCAACCAGTCTGTTGTTCTATGTCCAGTTCTAACTGTTGCTTCCTGACCTGCATACAATCCAGTTTAAATCTATTTTTAAGCATAATGTAAAACAGAGGTAAGAGCAAACAAAAATTAGAGTGACCCTCAATTCATCACAAGTTCCTCAGTGGCTGCGGAACTATCCATTTCCTTTTTTTTTTTTTTTTGAGGAGGTTTTCTTCTTATCATCACCGTCCTTCTAACAAACACATATACCTCCACAGAGACCAATACCTACTCAGTGAAGGAGCTCACATTACCTAGACATAGCAATTGCTCAAAGCCTTAGATGGGGATGGTGGGCAAGCGATGTGATCCAAGCCATATAAATCAAAGTACTTCCTCAGGGATATTAAACAGGCAAATAAGACTAGAGAGCACTTTCCTCTGAAAGGTGACAAAGTTTTGAGCCTGGAAACTGCTGAAGGCTACATTCCCTGCCACACAGAGTTAGTCTACCTTAGAAACTAAAGCTGAGAACATAAGATGTAAAAGATAGTTTTCAAGTCACTGAGGGCTGATGAGGTATGCTGCTTCTTGAATTCCTAAAGCTTAGCTGTTCAGCTACTCCTTCCTTTCAGAGGTATCTTTAAATTCTTCCAATAAATCCTTTTTGGCTTAAGCTAGTTTGAGTTGAGCTTGTCATTTGCAACCAGAACTGTCTGAAATACTGTAGGAGTCTCACTTGATACTTGTCCTTAAGTGGATACCCTACTGTTCTCCTATCATTTATTAAATAATCTATCTTTCCCTACTTCTGCAATATTTTAAATTTCAATTTAAAGTTTTGTTTTTGAGTCTGTTTTGTTCTGCTGATCTGTTTGTTCCTGCCAAAATATTACAATTTCACCTATTATAATTTCCTATAATCGTAATAATACGATTTCACCTATTACGTTTATTTATTTCACTGCACACATTTATCGAAAACATTATGCTGTGCAAGGCACAGAAAACATCCCCTTGTATAAAAAGATGTTCTAACTCTCATGGAGTTGAAAAATCTATAAGAAAAGATGGTTACAGTAAAATAAAATGAATACTAGAGTAAAGGGAATAATAGGCTGTACTAGGTTAACATCCAACAGTTGGGCCTAACCTGATCTAGAGGTGAGAGAAGGCTTCCAGGAGGAAGTGGTTTTTACACGGACACCTGAGGATGCATATGAGTTTGCAAGGTGGGAAGAACAGTACCTCAGAAGGAAGAACGTTTAAATCCAAAGGCACAGAGGGATCAGGATCCGCAGTTAGAGAGACAAGCCCCAGATGGCTGGCACTTGGAATGAAGGTAAGAGGAGAATGAAGAAAGGTTGGGAAAAGTAAGCGAGGATCAACATAGGTTTTTAAGTCATTCTGGGATTTTGGACTTGGTCCTAGGAGAAGAGAGAAGACACTGAGGGGCTTTATGCCATGATTTAGATCTGTGTTTTTGAAGACTCAGTCTAGTTACAGCAACTGAAAGGGAGGAAGACTGGAAGTAAGAGGATCCACAAAGAGGCTCTTTTAATAAGCCAGGCAAGAGATGACGATGGCGTGGACTAAAGTAGTGATTATGGAAAGAAGACAGACTTCCGAGAAGATGTGCAAGACCTAATGACTGAATTTTGGAGATGAGTAAAAGGTAACAATCAAGGATTTAGAAAGGTTGGGAAAAGTAAGCGAGGATCAACATAGGTTTTTAAGTCATTCTGGGATTTTGGACTTGGTCCTAGGAGAAGAGAGAAGACACTGAGGGGCTTTATGCCATGATTTAGATCTGTGTTTTTGAAGACTCAGTCTAGTTACAGCAACTGAAAGGGAGGAAGACTGGAAGTAAGAGGATCCACAAAGAGGCTCTTTTAATAAGCCAGGCAAGAGATGACGATGGCGTGGACTAAAGTAGTGATTATGGAAAGAAGACAGACTTCCGAGAAGATGTGCAAGACCTAATGACTGAATTTTGGAGATGAGTAAAAGGTAACAATCAAGGATTGTTTCGGGTTTGATTATTACAGTAGACAGTGGTAATATTTACAGCAATAAGGAACATCAGGGGAAACAAACTAGAGAGAAGATAATGAGTTCAGCTTGGGACATCCTGGGTTGGAGGAATCTGTGGGACATTTAAGGAAAGTTGTTCACTAGCAGCTGGCATATAGGTGTGGACCAGAACTGCAGCATCCCTCATCATTCTTTTCCAAAGTTTCCTTGGTTACATATGGGTGAACTTCAGAATCAATCTGTCAAATTCCTCAAAATATCCCCTGGAATTCTGAATGAAATACTATTAAATTTCTAGATTTCAGATGAATTAACTTCTTTAAGATGTTGACTCCATCCAGAAACAAAGTATAGATCTTTCTTTATTCAAATCATTTTATATTCCTAGGTAAAGATAAATAAAGGTGCACATATTATACATTTCCTATTAAGTTTACTTCTGTCTTTTAAAAGATTTCTTGCTTTAGTAACTAGAAAATTCCTTTCCATTATTCTCCCCTCACAAAGTACTACTGATATAAAGGAAACTTCTTAGCTTTGACTTTGGCCTATATTTGGCCACCTTATGGGAAAGACTGAGGGTAGCAGGAGAAAGGGGTGACAGGGAATGAGATGGCAGGATGGTACCACCACATCAGGGGACATGAGTCTGACCAAACTCCAGGAGATAGTGAAGGACATGGAAGCCTGGACTGCTGAGTCCAGGGGTCATAGAGAGCTGGACACAAGTGAACAACAACAACAGTTATAAGCAGCAGTAACGATCACTGATTTTCCTGGTTTGTTTAGGTAGATCATCACATCATCTGCAAAAATGAAATACACACCTACTATTTCAACAGTATTTTTCATCTCCTTTTCCTATGTTAAGGAAATACTACCTAGAACTTCCAGAATAATCAACTCTTTTTTCCCCTTTGTCAGAATAGCTAATGATTTGTTAATTTTTGTTCGAAACTTCCAAGAATTTAACTTCTAGTTTTTGTTTTCTGATTCTTTAATTCTGACTAATCTGATTGAAGCACATACAATCGGCTTTTCAGACAAATTTTTTTTTTCAAAAGGCTATGTGTAAAGTATACTATTTGAATCCAAAAAGGTCTTTCTTTAACCCACACACTTAAATTCCTTTCCTAAATATAAAGTTCTAGTGTCACAATCTTGTATCTTCCTTCATGTTGATAAAAAATGTAATGTTTATCTGATTCTTATCCCCTTATAAGTAACTTTTTTGGCTATCATTATTACCTATTGAGAAGTCAGTGGGATTTTTCTCCTTAAGTAGTTAATGTTTTTAGCAATAGGATGAGTCTGTTTCTACCCAAAATAATCTTGCCTGATGCTAAGAGCTTTACCTCAAGACCTGAAGGTTTTTTTTCCAACTTAGGAATTTTTTTCTCCTGAAAGCTTTTCAATCAGTTTTTCTTTTGAAACTCCTGTTATATAGACAATATATAGTAGATCTAGTATCCATATTTATTTTACACCTCCTACTCTTCCTGTGTTACAGGAAAATTTAATTGGTAGCCTCGTGATAAAGGATCCACCTGCCAATGCAGGAGACACAGATTCGATCCTGGGTTGGAAGATTCCCTGGAGAAGAAAATGGCAACCCACTCCAGTATTCTCTGGAAAATTTAATGGACAGAGGAGCCTGGCAGGCTACAGTTCACGAGGTTGCAAAGAGTTGGACACAACTTATCACCTAAACAACAACTTCTGGCAGAGTCCACTGTGCTATCCACTCCCTCTGTTACGTTTACTTTTGAATACTCCTATTTATTTCAACTGATCAAAAGCCATTTACTGACTACCTACCATGGGCCAGCTCACACTCCAGTCTCTTGAGGGAGGTAAAGAAGTTAGCTGTGTGTCTGTTTCAGAGCTCCTCAGGCAGAGAGAATGGCCATTACAAAGCCCGAAGGTGTGAACAGCCCAACAGGTATAAAACGGCAAGGAGCCCCTGGTGGCTGGAGGAGAGTAGGAAACGAGGACAGGTCATGAGAACTTATGGGCCACGTAACTGAGGGTAACAGGGACAGTCTGTTTTGTTTTACTGATGAAATAATATCTTCTCAAACCTCAGTGAGAATGCTAATGAAAAACTTAACAAGTTACCTCCTGTTTTCTTGAATTAGCTATATTAGTAGAGGTGGGATGAGGGGTTTGGTTTGGTTGCTAGGCTTCATTCTCCAATTTCAAGCTGTTTATTCTTTTCATATAATTAGCGATCTTTTCTTGTATGCTTATACTTAAAAATAAAGGCTGAGTTAATCAATACATGCGTGGCCATGCAAGTTCAGAAGAAGGCTTTGTTCCAGGCACAGAGAGCATCTGAGGAGTCTCGGAACACACATATAAACACAGGGCCCATCTTGGAAGGAGGCAATTCACCGCAATTCTACTGTTATATGAATTGTCAGGAAGCACGTAATGGTCCACACTAGGAGCTCTAACTTAAAGTCAGAGACTGTACTTTAACTGTCATATCCTTCATGTGAAAGTGAAAATGAAAGGCGCTCAGTTGTGTCCAACTCTTTATGATCCCAAGGACTATATACAGTCCATACAATTCTCCAGGCCAGAATACTGGAATGGGTAGCCTTTCCCTTCTCCAGGGGATCTTTCCAACCCAGGGATCGAAGCCAGGTCTCCCACACTGCAGGGGAATTCTTTACCAACTGAGCTATCAGGGAAGCCCTTCATATGCTTCATATTAGTCAATAAAATCTTAAAAATCAAGATAGGTATGGGTTCACTTGTAGATTATAAAGGCTAATTTCAACTCTGTATCTTCTTAATAGTAAAGACAAAAGGTCAATATTACAAAGAGCAAGCTAAAATTATAGAACACTATCAGGACCTCAGTCAAAACTGCACAAACTGCAGCTTTCTAGAGTCCTTGACTGAAGTCAGAGAAAATAACTTAAAATTTTTTCTATGATTAAAAATATCTGCATGAATGAAAAATACTGAATGCTTATCAATCTGTTTCCTTTTCTGCATCTCCCCGACACTTTCAAGCAACACATCTATGAAAAACCCTCTAATAGTTTATTCTTATTTGATACGAACAGTATTTTCTGGGAAAAAAGAGATTAGACCTTTTATAAGCCTAAAGCACATGTAAGTGAAAATGTTCCGGTAGCAGAATTTAACCTTTCAAGTCTTTTTGTGCTGGCTCTGAGTATGCCAGATACAACAAGGTTACTAGATGTGGTTTCTTCTGAACAACCTCTGGCAGTAATCTCTAGTGACTTTTCACTCTACTCTTGTATTTTAGTGGGTAGAACATAATACAAGTCACATAGGAAACAGAATTCTATTAAACTGAGTGGTCCGACCTCAGTGGTGAATGGACTTGGGGGCACAGTTGGCTGGTGGTAGAAGAAAAAACTCACACTACACTTATATGCAAAGAAGAACATTATGTTACACAAACTATAATAAAATCTTTTTTTTTTTAGGATTCTTTTATTCAAAAATCATTTAGCAATATAATAGAAGACATAATTTGTGGATAGTGATCTTAAAAAGGTAACAAGGGAGAAGGCTCAGAGTACCAGAGCCCTTGTACCATCTAAGATGATTTTGAGAGTAAAATAGTTAGAGTACTCATTGCACTATATTCAGTTCAGTTCAGTCGCTCAGTCGTGTCCAACTCTTGACGAACCCATGAATCCCAGCACGCCAGGCCTCCTTGTCCACCAGCATCTCCCGGAGTTCACTCGGACTCATGTCCATCGAGTCCCTGATACCATCCAGCCATCTCATCCTCGGTCATCCCCTTCTCCTCCTGCCCCCAATCCCTCCCAGCATCAGAGTCTTTTCCAATGAGCCAACTCTTTGCATGAGGTGGCCAAAGTACTGGAGCCTCACCTTTAGCATCATTCCTTCCAAAGAAATTCCAGGGCTGATCTCCTTCAGAATGGACTGGTTGGATCTCCTGGCAGTCCAAGGGACCCTCAAGAGTCTTCTCCAACAACACAGTTCAAAAGCATCAATTCTTTGGTGCTCAGCCATCTTCACAGTCCAACTCTCACATCCATACGTGACCACAGGAAAAATTATAGCCTTGACTAGACGGACCTTAGTCGGCAAATTAATGTCTCTGCTTTTGAATATACTATCTAGGTTGGACATAACTTTTCTTCCAAGGAGTTAGTGTCTTTTAATTTCATGGCTGCAGTCACCATCTGCAGTGATTTTGGAGCCCAAAAAATAAAGTCAGCCACTGTTTCCACTGTTTCCCCATCTATTTCCCATGAAGTGATGGGATCGGATGCCATGATCTTCGTTTTCTGAATGTTGAGATTTAAGCCAACTTTTTCACTTTCCTCTTTCACTTTCATCAAGAGGCTCTTTAGTTCTTCTTCACTTTCTGCCATAAGGGTGGTATCATCTGCATATCTGAGGTTATTGATATTTCTCCCAGCTATCTTGATTCCAGCTTGTGTTTCTTCCAGTCCAGCATTTCTCATGATGTACTCTGCATATAAGTTAAATAAGCAGGGTGACAATATACAGCCTTGACGTACTCCTTTTCCTATTTGGAACCAGTCTGTTGTTCCATGTCCAGTTCTAACTGTTGCTTCCTGACCTGCATACAGATTTCTCAAGAGGCAGGTCAGGTGGTCTGGTATTCCCATCTCTTTCAGAATTTTCCACAGTTTATTGTGATCCACACAGTCAAAGGCTTTGGCATAGTCAATAAAGCAGAAATAGATGTTTTTCTGGAACTCTCTTGCTTCTTCCATGATCCAGCGGATGTTGGCAATTTGATCTCTGGTTCCTCTGCCTTTTCTAAAACCAGCTTGAACATCTGGAAGTTCACGGTTCACATAATGCTGAAGCCTGGCTTGGAGAATTTTGAGCATGGCTTTATTAGCATGTGAGATGAGTGCAATTGTGCAGTAGTTTGAGCATTCTCTGGCATTGCCTTTCTTTGGGATTGGAATGAAAACTGACCTTTTCCAGTTCTGTGGCCACTGCTGAATTTTCCAAATTTGCTGGCATATTGAGGGCAGCACTTTCACAGCATCATCTTTCAGGATTTGAAATAGCTCCACTGGAATGCCATCACCTCCACTAGCTTCGTTCGTAGTGATGCTTTCTAAGGCCCACTTGACTTCACATTCCAAGATGTCTGGCTCTAGATGAGTGATCACATCATCGTGATTATCTGGGTCGTGAAGATCTTTTTTGTACAGTTCTTCCGTGTATTCTTGCCACCTCTTCTTAATATCTTCTGCTTCTGTTAGGTCCATACCATTTCTGTTCTTTATCAAGCCCATCTTTGCATGAAAAGTTCCCTTGGTATCTCTAATTTTCTTGAAGAGATCTCTAGTTTTTCCCATTCTGTTGTTTTCCTCTATTTCTTTGCATTGATCTCTGAAGAAAGCTTTCTTATCTCTTCTTGCTATTCTCTGGAACTCTGCATTCAGATACTTATATCTTTCCTTTTGTCCTCTGCTTTTCACCTCTCTTCTTTTCACAGCTATTTGTAAGACCTCCCCAGACAGCCATTTTGCTTTTTTGCATTTCTTTTCCATGGGGATGATTTTGATCCCTGTCTCTTGTACAGTGTCACGAACCTCATTCCATAGTTCATCAGGCACTCTATCTATCAGATCTAGGCCCTTAAATCTACTTCTCACTTCCACTGTATAATCATAAGGGATTTGATTTAGGTCATACCTGAATGGTCTAGCAGTTTTCCCTACTTTCTTCAGTTTAAGTCTGAATTTGGCAATAAGGAGTTCATAATCTGAGCCACAGTCAGCTCCTGGTCTTGTTTTCATTTACTGTATAGAGCCTCTCCATCTTTGGCTGCATAGAATATAATCAATCTGATTTCTTGTTGACCATCTGGTGATGTCCATGTGTAGAGTCTTCTCTTGTGTTGTTGGAAGACAGTGTTTGCTATACCAGTGTATTTTCTTGGCAAAACTCTATTAGTCTTTGCCCTGCTTCATTCCATATTCCAAGGCCAAATTTGCCTGTTAGTCCAGGTGTTTCTTGACTTCCTACTTTTGCATTCCAGTCCCCTATAATAAAAAGGACATCTTTTGGGGGTGTTAGTTCTAAAAGGTCTTGTAGGTCTTCATAAAACCATTCACCTTCAGCTTCTTCAGCATACTGGTTGGGGCATAGACTTGGATAGCTGTGATACTGAATGGTTTGCCTTGGAGACGAACAGAGATCATTCTGTCATTTTTGAGATTGTATCCAAGTACTGCATTTTGCACTCTTTTGTTGACCATGATGGCGACTCCATTTCTTCTGAGGGATTCCTGCCTGCAGTAGTAGATATAATGGTCATCTGAGTTAAATTCACCCATTCCAGTCCATTTTAGTTCACTGATTCCTAGAATGTCAACGTTCACCCTTGCCATCTCTTGTTTGACCACTTCCAATTTGCCTTGATTCATGGACCTGGCATTCCAGGTTCCTATGCAATATTGCTCTTTACAGCATTGGATCTTGCTTCTATCACCAGCCACATGCACAACTGGGTATTGTTTTCACTTTGGCTCCATCCCTTCAGTCTTTTTGGCGTTATTTCTCCACTGATCTCCAGTAGCATATTGGACATCTAATGACCTGGGGAGTTTCTCTTTTGTTATCCTATCAATTTGCCTTTTCATACTCTCCATGGGGTTCTCAAGGCAAGAATACTGAAGAGGTTTGCCATTCCCTCTCCAGTGGACCATGTTCTGTCAGCCCTCTCCACCATGATCCACCCATCTTGGGTTGCCCCGCAAGCATGGCTTGATTTCACTGAGTTAGACAAGGCTGTGGTCCTAGTGTGATTAGATTGACTAATTTTCTGTGAGTATGGTTTCAGTGTGTCTGCTGTCTGATGCCCTCTTGCAACACCTACCATCTTACTTGGGTTTCTCTTACCTTGGGCATGGGTATCTCTTCACGGCTGCTCCAGCAAAGCACAGCTGCTGTTCCTTACCTTAGACGAGGGGTATCTCCTTACCGCCGCCATTCCTGACCTTCAATGTGGGATAGCTCCACTAGGCCCTCCTGCACCTGCGCAGCCACTGCTCCTCGGATACTGTACTAACACGACTGAGCCACTGAACTGAACTGAAGTCATATTAGTTGCTAAGCCCTAATATGACTTCAGTTCAGTTCAGTGGCTCAGTCGTGTTCAAATCTGTGTGACCCATCGGACCTTGCTTCTATCACCAGTCACATCCACAGCTGGGTATTGTTATTGCTTTGGCTTCATCCCTTCATTCTTTCTGGAGTTATTTCTCCACTGTTAGTGATGTTGATTCTCCATATACTATAGTTATCTTATCATCAGCCAATCAAAGTAATGTCCAAGAGCAGATCATATAGCCTGTGACACTTTCGCTCATCCCTCTCTAAATTCTCGTAAAACCTTCAGGTAGTTCTAGTCTTTTGAGCATGATCTGTTCATTTTCTTTGCTTGGCCCCCATTGGGCAGCTTGCAATAAACAATGCATGTTTTTCACCACAACCAGTTATCAGTAGATTGGCTTTGTTCATTGGTTTCCTGATGTTATCACTCCAGTCATTGAATTTACATTTTTAGCTAATGTGTTTATTTCATGTCTATAGTACTGAATGTGAAGAGCAGCAACCACACACCTACCCTGATACACAGTTTAGATATAAGCTTTTCCCAGAAAAATCCTTTTACAAGATTGATATCTAGTTAATGGATGATATAAATATTTTTTATCAATACTTAACAGAGAAGATTTTGACTTTGCATTCTATTCTCCCATAATTAACACCCACATCGATACTGTAGATGAAGGGATGTTGTATTTATTTTGTTGACAGAATGATTTGAGACCAAGGAGGAAATGACATTTGACAGGCTCTGCATATTCCTCATTCTAGGGATAAATGCATTCTGCTAGCTGTCCAATCAATTAGGTAGACAAAATGAATTTCATCATAATTCTGTCAACTAAATGCTAACTTGGTTAAATTATTCTCTCCACAAAATGAATTAACTTAAAAATCCTTTTGTCCACAAAATAGATTTAAGCATTTAGTGAAGCCTTGTAAATACTATCATCTGTTAGTTTAGTGTGTGTAATGCAAATATGTGGATTGGCTATGTCAGCATTTCTAGTTCTTCAGAGGTTATAGACCTGTCTGTTATAGTTTCCCTTTGCACTTCAGGTCAAGTGGAGAGCAAAGTCAATTATCAGAGAATAGCATATGGTAGATAAATGCAGCACTGTCCAAAACTGCTGTAAGTTAGTTCCATTTGAGCATCATGCACTTTTGCAAAGTCTAATTTAACAAGCTCGCCAACTAATTAAGTCTTTAATTAGGTCTTCAAATGCAACAAGTTGTTTCAGGGATAATTCTTCATAAGGAAAAAGAGACTGGTGGCTCAACTTACCGACAAGGTGCTGCTAAAGGAAATAAGCCTTTTAAACGTGTTACAGTATATCATTAAAAAAGTATCCAGTATCACATTCTAAGGTATTTTCTCTTCATTGAGCACATGCATATTTTAAAATGAAGGCTCTAGGAAATACATGAGCTGTCTTACCATACTAAAACAACATGTATAGATTTTTATACTCTGAAATGAAAGATAATTCTTTGACTATAGGGATTGTATTTTATGTGTTTTCTGAAAAAAGCTTTTTGGAATATAACTGATTTATAATGTTGTGTTAGTTTCATGTGTACAGCAAAGAGAATATATTTGACTTACTGACCAGACCACTGATTGTCACAAAATAGGCAATAGGTATTTGTTACTGAAGGTTGAAATGGCAACCCCTACATTATCTCATTCCTGGATAAAGAATAGATGATGGGGAGTAGGGGTGAATTGATTAATATTCAGTTTCCATTAGTAGAAATGCCTCCACTGTGCACTGGATTGGGAAACACTGTCATGTTACTGCTTCACATCCATGGATGAACTAAGATTGAAAGAGGTTAATAAAAACACAAATATCTTGAAAGTAATACTGCTAATGAAGGGCTGATAACAGAGAAAAATCATCTGACTGATTCTTTTTATTAAACGAGGCAAGACCACAAAGGAGCTTCCACCTACTGTAGGTTGGTGAAATGCAGTGTTGACTTTTTAGCCAATCTGGGAGTCAAACGAAGAACTGTATAGAAAACTGATCACCAAATGAAAATTTTGTATTTTAGTATTCTAAAACTCCTAGTTGTCATAATTAATTCTCTTGTTACTATTTTGCAAGCTTTGCACAGTAGTCTCTTATTATTTAAACAGTTTACATAACTAATGTTCTGTTCTGTAGGGAAAGTAAATCTTGATTAGAAAACCTATTTTTATTATGCTTTTTGGTTTCACCAGAAGAAGAAACAAAATAGTGCTTCTATACTGATATTTTCCATTTTGTATTACAATTACATCCATTCCAGCAATTGTATCTTTGAAAGAAATGATAGGAAAAAAAGCATGCTATGGTAAACAGAGAAGCGTTTTGGTGATAACTTCATGTGCATGGTGTCAGTTCTTTGCATTATAGAATAAATAGTGTTTTGGAGCTAAAGTGATAACTTGAGACTGGCTACATTGTATCACCAAACACTATTTCTCATCTACATCTGTTCTTGAATAAGCTGAGAAGTTAATGTTTAGCAGAAGTGAAGGTGAACAATAACAGGAGCAAAATGTAGCATTAATACTTAATGTAATGCTTTTTGAGAGTATAAAGGGAAAAAAAATCATTCAAATGCAAATATAATCTGCCAGCATGCTTTCAA
>SJYC01102835.1:0-12983 GCA_006408675.1 Madoqua kirkii
AACACTTAATAGTAGATTTTAATTTAAAAGTTAAATAAGAACTTCATTTTGCTTATGCTTCCCAGGATTTATTAAATCAAAATATATTCTATGCTCCAACTTTTTTGATTGCATATTTCAAAAAGGACACTATTATTGAAATGCCAAATTTCAATAAGAAACCAATATGCTGCAGAAGAAATCAATTGAACATTTTATAACTCAAGAAAATGAACTTTCTTTTAAGCGTCTTGGGCCAGAGGGTGCTTTTTAATGATAAAAATCATTTTATCTTTTTCTTGTTATTTACAGGACTGAGTAAAAATCCTAATTCCCCAAGCTATTATATCACAACATCTGAATTTATGCATATGATCAAAATGGCTTCACAAGCTTTCAGAGAAGGACATTAATGTCAGTGGGGGGTATGATTCACTACTTTAATATGTTCTCTTTATGGATTTCAAGACAAATAAAACATATATGATTTCCAGTAAGCAACTGGGTAAATAACAATTGAAATAAATCGGTTAAGAGAGAATTTTGCCCTACTCTCTAAGACTCTGATAAATTCATTGCTGGAAATGATGTTCATTCTGAGGAAAATAAGGAGTAAGTGAGGGGAAAAAATGAGAGATAAGCACAAATAATAATCAAAGATTTCTATGGGAAAAATAAATAGGTGTAGTAAAACTAAAACATTAAGCCAAATAGTAACCAAGCACAGGTGTATACTAACCACTATGATTTCTTGACAGGCACAAACACCAAAGAGGCAAATGAATCATAAATATATGGGATCATAAATGGAAACAGCTTAATACAGAATGGTTTTCTGAAGAAATTCTGGAAGATGAATTTTCTCAGAGTTTAGAAGAACATGATTTTGAACACTGAATCTAGCATTTTTAAGTTCCAAGAGAGTATGATTTATTATTGTTGTTCACGTAATTCCAGTCAGAAGAAGTGAAAGAATAAGGGCTTGAGCTTTTCCTAAGTGGAGTTCTGAGCTTTGGTGTTAAAACATTTACTTGTAGGTTGCAGCATGTTAACGCTGGTGAGGAGCTAGATGTCTTGAAACCCCTCAGGGAACACTGAGCTCTGCTATCTTTGGGGAACAACTTCAGGACCAGGTCATCCTCATTAAGTGTGGTCAATAGCAGAGCTAACCTTTCCAGAAATGGCTGACACCCAGAGAGCAGACACCTGAAGGAACAGAGCAGAAGCAATATATTTAGGAGGACATCAGGGTGTCAAGCTATTAGGAAAGAAAACGGTACAGTCAAGGTGGAGGTCAACCATATTTGAGATGAGCTGAAAATAATGGCCGAAAAAGTGTGAATTGAACATAGTATAGGGTTATGAGATTTTAGTCCAAGTAGAAGATCTATATCAGTACAAATGAGATTCCTGTAACAACACTTGACCTTGTAAGAGCATAAGAAAGACGCAGGAGCCAGAGGAGCTGAGGCAGTTATTAGTGAATCAAACCACTGAACTGAGCACGTGAGTATAGATTAGAACCCCATCCCTGGGGAAATAGAAAGAAAAACTGTGGCTTTAAGCTCAGAGAACAAGCAAAACCAAGTGGCAATAGTAGTAAAGAGCCAGCTTGCCAATGCAGGAGACATAAGAGATGCAGGTTTGATCCCTGGATTGGGAAGGTCCCCTGGAGAAGGAAATGGCAACCAACTCCAGTATCCTTGCCTGGAGAATCCCTTGGACAGAGGAGCCTGGCGGGCTACAGTCCATAGGGTCTCAGAGTCAGACATGACTGCAGTGACTTAGCATGCACATGCACAAGAGAACTAAAATAGCAGTTTGCAAAAGCAGCTGCAAGAGACAAGGCTGATTCATAAAATATTAAGATATTATTCTGGCTTATCATACTTGATACCCCTCTGCTAATCTGAGCTGAACACAGATCTGTGGCAAAAATGAACCACAAAATGAAATTTAACTAGTGCAGTCTCTGAAGATTCTAATCTTTACATCAAGAGCCCATACAATCTGTAATATTCTCCCCAAATCCAGAGAAGTTCTTTCTCTCAGATTTCAACTCATCCAAAACAAAGTTCTTAGACATTACACTATTATTCTCAAAGACCTATTGGAAAAGAGGGAGCAGGAGATAAGTAGCACTGTAGCATTAAAAAGAATGTACAAGAGTAAGGTAGTATTAGTTTCTAAAGCTTTGGCACTATGATGAATTGATAAACTGCCACAATTTACCTGACAAGTATGCTATTTACATCAGAAGTTTTCTTACCTCAGAGGAATGTGTTAAAGAGAGCTGAAATAAACTCATTTTATTCAATTTACAATTATTTATTTGGTTATTGGTATGTGGCAGGTATTATACTAGGGCTTGAAAATATAAAGAAGAATAAAACAAAATCATAATTCTCAGAAAGCTCAAGTCTAGTAAACAAAGATACATTAACATATATTTCAAAGCAAATGTTTATTATTCAATTTTAAAAACAGCAGTAGGACTATGCAGAACAGCAACAAAGAAACAAAATTACATAATGGAAAAGATTAATTCTGTTTGACTGTTGAAGGGTCAGCAATGAACTTCGTCATTTGACATTAAAATTTCTCTAACTTCTTCAAATGGCACATTGAGCAGAGTCAAAATATAATGAATTGTGTTACTAATTTTTTAAGAGGAGGTGGTGAGAAAAGCAGGTTGATAACTTTGTTAATTTAAAAAGTTAATTATAATTCACTGGCATTTCCAGACAATTGCTTTCTCTTCCCCCTTTCCATCCATAAGTCATAATATCACTTCATTCAAAGCAAATGCACGAAAGTCTCATAGCTCATTTGTGGTGTCTGTTCATGGCCCTCAGATGTGCAATAGGCAGTTTTAGGCACTAAGAGAGATATTTCACAGACAGAGAAGACAAAGCAGGAGGGGGAATCCTAAGTCTCCCAATTCTTGAGCCAAAAAGAACTTATGTAAAAATTATTAACCAAAATTCTATTTTTCCTTTTTATAAGAAGTGCAAAAAGAATTATACAAATAAATTTGAATTTATAAGAATTTTGAAATAAAGATATATACATCTGAATAGAGTCATGACTGTGTTTGGTATATAATATCTTTTAATAAATGTTCACTGAATAAATTAATAAATCAATGAGTTAGAGAAAAAATTGTTGTGGATAACAGGAAAATTTTAGATCAAAGAATTCTTTTACTCTTCCTAACCCATTCTAATGGAAATATTTTTGACCTTAAGAGGTATGTGACTACTGCAAAAGATATAACCTTATCTAATTCAGGGAGGTAATAGGACTGATTATGATGATCAAACTGTACAAATGAAGAGTGTTGAATTACCTGCTTTGACCTGCTGATACACTGTTTTGTGACCTGCTGAAAATCACTTAATCCTGGCTAACTCTCTAGGGAAAGTACATGAAATTGATAGGCATTTCATGTAGTTTTGGGCTTCCTTGCTGCTCAGATGTTAAAGAATTCATATGTAATGTCAGAGACTCAATTTAATCCCTGGGTCGAGAAAATCTTCTGGAGAAGGCAGTGGCTACCCACTCTAGTATTCTTGCCTGGAGAATCCCAAGGACAGAAGAGCCTGGCTGGCTACAGTTCATGGGGTTGCAAAGACTTGGACATGACTGAAAAACTAACACTTTCACTTTTTCACTTACGTAATTTTATACTTTAGGAAATTATGCCAAAATGCTAGTTTTTAGGGTTTAAGGAAACTCTGATGGAAATATGTTAATTACAGTTAGCTATTTTTAAACCATTATCCTTTATTAGTTGTAAACGTGGACTTTATTTGTAAATTTGGTACAAATGTGAAACACTCCCAAACAACTGAACCAGCATTGTCATTCTGAAATCTTCTTCTACAAAAAGAGGTCTGTCATTTTAAGTTTTTGCACAAAGTGTCTTTTTCATCTCAAAAATACTGGCTTGTGGGGGTTCTGATTAAGCTCTAGAGTGAAAATGAAGCAAAGTGAAATTACTGATTGCACCCTGACATTAAAAGGTTATTTGCAGTTTCTACAAATGGATGGTCATAAGGCAAAGCATGTGCTCCACTGAGGCTGTAGTGTTTGGTGATCAAGGAAGACAATTCTAATCTCATCCTGCACTCTGCTGTTGATTGCTGTCCTTTGTGTTATGGCTACAAAATCCCAGAATAGCAGTTACAGGATGAAGTTGCCATCAGAGATTATAAAAATGAATTTGACTTTATATAGCTTCCTTCATGTGCCCTATGTTTTAAAAATGGAAAAGAGAACTCATGAAAGAGTTTTGAATGAGAGAAACAGAAACGAACAACACTATTTGCAGAATGAATATAGTCCAGGCCAGTGGCAATGGAAAATTTTCCCACCGGGATAAATGAAATATAGTCTACTCTAGAGGCACTTACAGGCATTGAAGGATGACCTCTCTCTATAAAGAGTCTTTGGCTATATCCTAAAACTACTAATAAAAATGTTGAGTCCACATCTGTTTTATGTCTATGTGGGCAGAGTTACACACAGAACTGTTTATAAAACACTGTTAACTTCTTTATTTTCAACCGGTACATGAAAATAATATCAAAGTTGGTTTTTCTAGGACGCACAACATGAGAAAAGGGAAAATAAGACAGTCATCAGTCTAATTCCAATGATATGCTCTAGGAGTTAAAGTTTAATTGCTCCTCATTGAGGCAATTATTTTGATATTTTGTAATGTCCAACCATAATATGTAATTCTTTGGCAAGCTAAAGAGAGGATTGGAGAGTCCCAGTGTAAAGTCGTTTCTCTTGTCTTTGTCTTGTGACCAAGCACGTATCATTTATCCTATCTTAGAAGGTATTTTGAGAACAAAGAAAAACATAAATAGATGGCAAAATGCTGTATGCTAAAATTAGTGAGATAATATTGACTTAAACATATATTATTCAAGAAAGCTTTCCCTAACCACCACCACTCTTCCAATGATATCAGATGCCTGCTACATACTCTCACAAAACTGCACTTTTCCTTCTTGAAGTGCTTCTAATACTATATTTCATTTGAGTCTGTCTTCTTTACTAGACCATAACCTACAGGTTTTGCTCACTATCGTGTTGTCAGTAATTACTACAGAGAATATTCATTAATATTTATTAAAATGATGAATAAATTATTTCAGAAACAAGCAGCCTTATCTCCTAAAAACCACAATCATCATCTAGTTCCTATTATATCTATTTCAACAAGAAATTATTTTCATTTTTAGATTATCGAATTTAACCATGTTAATTGGAGCAAACTCAGTGGACAAATGTATTGCAGGCCTTAAAAATAGGATTCTTTAAGATCTTTATTGTCAGTTTCTTCACACCCAACTCAGGAAAGGTCAAGTGCCCCTAATCCAGCTTCTTCCCAAAGGGAGACACTCTGCTTCACTGAGAGACCATATTCAGCTCATTTAAAACACTTCTAGACAGAAGGAGAAGAATCAGTGCAGCCAGGGGGATTCACCTACAAAAAGATTTCCCTGTAAGTAACAAAAATTTTAGGACAGAACTGTGGTAATAATATTTTTAAAACGTAATTATATGGTGCTTTTCTGCCTAGGGGTTCAAGACATTATTACATTTGTCCTCCCAGGTAGCTTTTTAAAAAAATTACAAATGGCTCATCACACAAAAGCCAAAGACAAAAAAGAACAATATTAGCACTCAGAGGCCATTTTCTTGATTCATGCAGATTATTTATCCTCCCATTAAAGCTTCATCATCTAAAAGATACCAATTGAAAAACCATAATTATCCCCACTGTTTCTTAAATAAAAATAATCGAAATCCATAGCTCATTTATCCCAATAGTGATTTAAGACTGACAATAGACAAAGAGATAGATATAGATAGATCTTTTAGGATTCAGCTTTAAGAAAGCTCCATCATAACAGAGCTCAGAAAGAGCAGTGCAAAAAAGATCTTTTTTAATACGGTCCTCCATGACATAGACATTGAGGAATGATTATAGAGATTGAAATGTTTTCATTTGCAAAAAAAATAAATAAATAAGAAGAACTTAAGCTCCTCTTAGATTATTCACAGTTCTATTACCTAGATAAGACCTCTCAGTTTCATCTGTTGCTTAGGTCCTGAATCTCCTTAATTGTCCTAAAGTCATCTGGGTACTCTGTATCATAATAGTTCCTAGGGGACCTTCTATTTCTGCATCTTGTCCTACTGTTCCACTTTTCCATCTCTGCAACCCTTACAAACTTTATTCAAAAAGTCAAAATGTTTCAGAAAATTCTACCGGTAAAAAGTGAGAGAATGGCAGTAAACGGTAGAGTTTCACAGAAATCTAGTGTGATTTCAAAGCTTGTACTTTCAGTCACTGCTTTATAATAGATGGCTAGCAAAAGCAGGACCCTTTATTAACTATTTAGTGTTACACGCTCAGCTAATAGAAATAGAATAGAAGGCCATACTTTGGAGCATTTTGACTTATTACCCTTCAGTCGAAAATATTCAGTTCATTGCTGCCATCATAATGAGAGTCCTTTGCCAGGCTTTGAAAATTAATATATTTGCTTCTGATGTCATTTTTTCTTCACAAACTTTATACTCATTTAGATTTTCTATTACCATAATCATCAATACACAAAAAATCTTGCTCTTCCACAAACGAAGGAGCAAAATGTAGCTAAAAGCAAGAAGTAGACAATGTTATTTTGTTTCTGAAGTGAAAGTATTATATGCTTCTTCAGCAGCCTTTTTGTATTTCTGGGGACCCCTCAGCCAATATCCCTAATTCTGTGCTTCTTGTGATTCTACTATTTTCTCTACCATCAGAACAGAGTTTACAAAACCCATCTCCTCCCTGTGATTAAAATATTGTCAAACATATTTGAAAGATCAATATTTGACAGTATAATAAAAATAAGAAGACAATCAAGAATGAGATTTAGCATCGATGAAAAAGAGTAATACTGTTTTAAGTGACAGCCGCTGTGTTATGAACTTGACATTCATGATTATATTCTGAAATTACGATAACCATGATTGTACGTATTTTGTAGATGAGAAACTGAAGTCCAATGGGGTTGTGAGTGAATTTCCTCAGATTACAAAGCTAGAGAATGGTGGTAAACGGTAGAGTTTCACAGAAACCCCTAGTGTGATTTCAAAGCTTGTACTTTCAGTCACTGCTTTATAATACATGGCTAGCAAAAGCAGAACCTTTTGTTAACTATTCAGCTGTTACATGTTCAGTTAAAAAGAAAACTCTTAGGGGTATAAAGCTCAAAGCTACGTTGAAACAGGAGACCTGAAGCCTGGGAGCAAAGGTGAATCCTAACAGTGGGCTGCCTGAAAAGGGCTTGTCTCCTAGGCCCAGACTGTTTACACTGTTGCTGTTATTGTTTAGCTACTAAGTCATGTCTGACTCTTTTGTGACCCCTTCGACTATAGCCCACCAGGTTCCTCTGTCCACAGGATTTCTCAGGCGAGAATACTGGAGTGGGTTGCCATTTCCTTCCCCAGGAGGTCTTCCCAACCCAGGGACTGAACCCACATCTCCTACATTGGCAAGAATATATATATATATATATATATATATATATATATATATATACCACTGAGCCATCAGGAAAGCCCATTAAGATACCACTAAACTCCAATCAAAATCATTGAATTAATTTTCATTAGTGTGGATAATTTAAAATACTGAGAAAGGCTATAAAAGGTTGGAGATAGTACAACAGCTTTTTAGAAAAGTTTTCACAAACCACAACTTAGTGAGCTTGACTTTGACACTCAGCAAGATTATCTAACTTAGTAAAAGGATTATTTGTATAAAACAATGTAAATAATCAGTAATTAGAAGAATTCAGAGGTTAAATTAATGTCTACTGTTTTTTAAGAACACTTAAATTATTAGATCTAGAAAAATGTGGTGGGAAAATTGGAACCCTACTGAATACTTGAAAAAAATATATCTTTGCAGCCAAGATGGAATAATATGAATCTTTTAAGGGAAATTTCATTACAGAAATACCTGGATGGAATAGTTATTGTCAACTGAAAAAGTCCTATGGTTTGTCAAATGGCTCTGACTGGACAGTACCATAATCAACATTATCTGGATTTTCACTGAGGAGGCTAAACGCTTATACATCAAATTCAATGATGAAATGATGTTGAGATAGCTTGAGAACAAATTGAATGAGAGAAAATTTTTACATACAGGACTGGTGAAAGATATCCCACAAAATGAGAATTATAAGAGTAAAACTAGGTCCAGAAATCAAACTCTACAGATATAGAATTATGGAGATATGGCTTAACAATAGGACAACTAAGAAAAATGAGAAATTCAGGGATCTTTCTTTATACTCAGTGTGATATGAGCAAAGAATAAAGAGGGCTGAAAAAATTGATGAACTGATTACAAGATACACTAAAAGAATTCAAACGCCCACTAAATCCAGGTGATCTAGAAAGATCTATATAATTTCAGCTTTGCCTGGAATATCTGAGTTAATTCAGGGCCCTATACTTAAAGTGTAATTTAGATAACTAGAAAGTCTTAAGAGACAAAAGCAGAATGATGAGAATAGAATTATGAAAAAGTGAAAGAATAGATTTCTTAGTTAATAGTAAAGAAGGTTTAGATAGAAATATACAGCTATCTTTGAGTGACTTGATAGATAAATGGGAAAGGAAAATGCTGGACCTTTTTAACCTCATGTCCATTTGACTTTGTACTTTCCACTCTGCTCATATCAAAAGAAGTAACAAGCTCAGAGTTACTGTGTTCTCCAAAGAAGAATTGTTTAGGCCTAGGTGTGAAATATAGACTACTTAAGTACAAAAATGGAATAGGATTATTCAGGTATTTTAAAATGGGAACAACATTGAATATTTGAAAGGGTAAGCCTCTGTTGTTGAGAACTGTCCCATACACTGAGACATGTGTGCATCTTTATCTACTGGATAATCAAATATCAGTAGTATCCTTCAGTCATTGTTCCATCCAAAAAAAGTCACTAACCATTTTCAAATGTTCCTCTGGAAGAGTTTTTTTCTAATGCTTGAGAACTACTGGATTACCAGCCTTTAAAGCTCTTTTCTGTATGCTGGTCAGGAAGCAACAGTTAGAACTGGACATGGAACAACAGACTGGTTCCAAATAGGAAAAGGAGTATGTCAAGGCTGTATATTGTCACCCTGCTTATTTAACTTATATGCAAAGTACATCATGAGAAACGCTGGGCTGGAGGAGGCACAGGCTGGAATCAAGATTGTTGGGAGAACTACCAATCACCTCATATATGCAGATGACACCACCCTTATGGCAGAAAGTGAAGAGGAACTAAAGAGCCTCTTGATGAAAGTAAAAGAGGAGAGTGAAAAAGTTGGTTTAAAGCTCAACATTCAGAAAACTAAGATCATGGCATCCGGTCCCATCACTTCATGGCAGATAGATGGGGAAACAGTGGAAACAGTAGCTGACTTTATTTTTCTGGGCTCCAAAATCACTGAATATGCAGATGACACCACCCTTATGGCAGAAAGTGAAGAGGAACTAAAGAGCCTCTTGATGAAAGTAAAAGAGGAGAGTGAAAAAGTTGGTTTAAAGCTCAACATTCAGAAAACTAAGATCATGGCATCCGGTCCCATCACTTCATGGCAGATAGATGGGGAAACAGTGGAAACAGTAGCTGACTTTATTTTTCTGGGCTCCAAAATCACTGTAGATGGCGACTGCAGCCATGAAATTAAAAGATGCTTACTCCTTGAAAGGATAGTTATGACCAACCTAGATGGCATATTCAAAAGCAGAGACATTACTTTGCCAACAAAAGTTCGTCTAGGTTAGGCTGTGGTTTTTCCTGTAGTCACGTATGGATGTGAGAGTTGGACTGTGAAGAAAGCTGACTGCTGAAGAATTGATGCCTTTGAACTGTGGTGTTGGAGAAGACTCTTGAGAGTCCCTTGGACTGCAAAGAGATCCAACCAGTCCATCCTAAAGTAGATCAGTTCTGGGTGTTCATTGGAAGGACTGATGTTGAGGCTGAAACTCAAATACTTTGGCCACCTCATGCGAAGAGCTGACTCATGTGAAAAGACTCTGATGCTGGGAAAGATTTAGGGCAGGAGGAGAAGTGGCTGACAGAGGATGAGATGGTTGGATGGCATCACCTACTCAATGGACATGGGATTGGGTGGACTCTAGGAGTTTGTGATGGACAGGGAGGCCTGGCATGCCATGGCTCATGGGGTCGCAAAGACTCGGATACAACTGAGTGACTGAACTGAATGAAAACTCTTTTCAGTTTTGCTTGCAACCAGATTACCTATTGAGATAGTAGTTTAATTTGTACCTTTTCATAAATTTAAGAATACTGCCCTTTGTGTTTTTTTGAGTATTGCCCATACTTGTTTCTTCTTTCGATCTTTCTTCCTTCCTTCCTTCTTTCATTTGGATATTGATCAAGAGCTTGAGAAATAAAATCACTTTTTTTGGTGCTGGAGACTCAATACTGAAAAAATAGGGGAAATAAAAGCTGCATTATGGAATATGCATCCTAGTTGACTGTGGGATAAAATTCTCCCCATACCTCCATACCACCAGTGCTAAAACTTCTGCCTTGAAAAGTCAAACTTTTCAAATCATTAATCTGGTTATCCTGGAGAAGAAAATTTGAAGGCTGTGCAAGTTGGTCTGGAAAGTGTGATTGTATCCAGTGACTGAGGGTCAGTGGCAGGGATTGGAGTGTGATTCAACTCTGAATCTCTGAAGAAGATATGGGCATCTAAATACGTGTTTTAAGACAACATATTAACTGCAAAGGTCCCTTGGACTTAGCATAGAGTTGGCCGGTGCTGTCAGGGAGGTAGCTGGTTTTGAATGGAACTCGCAAACTGAACCAAATGAAAGAGTAAAGAAGTTGCTTAATAGCTGTGGACAGAAGACCTGCTCAAATCCTTGAACTACATAAGTCCTGATTTTTCATTTTCCAAAGAAAGTGAGGAGAGCCCTGCCAAATGAGTGATATTGAATTTCCAATAATTATCATGGATGGAAATTAAGCCGCATTTTATTTTGATTAAAAAATATAATGCTCTTTCATTTGATTATCTCGAATAAACTATCATTTTAACATATGATTTTAAGCAAGGCTTGTATCCCCTTAATAAATTTCATGCATCAGGCAAAACAAGCTGAAGAGGTATAGATAGAATAAAATAATATGTTCCTTGTCTTTAAATCTTATAATGCTTAAAACTATGCCTGAAAGTCCACTTTCCTTAACCATTTTGGAGTCCTGAGATGGAGTTCATGAGAGCATTAGTGAACAACATAAAATGTCCCTATTTTCTCATAGAACATGTATGAGGGAGGGGCTTAAAGATTCACTCTATTGATTGTTTTCCTTAAAGATTTTAAATAGAAACATAAATACCTATATATTCAAGATAGTTCTCTAATAAGTAGTGTGTGTTAAGTCACTTCAGCTGTGTCTGACTCTTTGTGACCCTGTAGACTGTAGCCCTCTAGGCTGCTCTGTCCATGGGATTCTCCAGGCCAGAATACTGGAGTGGGTTCCCATGCCCACTTCCAGGGGATCTTCCAAGCCCAGGTATGGAATCCAAGTCTCTTATTTCTCTCGCATTGGCAGGCAGTTTCTTTACCACTAGTGCCACTTGGGAAATAGAGAAGATCAAACCCATGTAAGTATGCAGAGACAATCATATCAGAAATTCTAAACTAAGTGATCACCATGGTTTCTATATTTGGAAACCTGGTTAGTAGACATTTGTCATCGTAATACTGCTGCTTAGGTACTTTTCGCTTGTCCTCGGCAGGAGAAAAGGCATATTTAGTAGATAAAGTTAAAATCTTTTCTTGCATATTATAATTCTGTCATTTTCCTTAGCACCATATAATCTTTGATTATCATCAAACACGTTGGAGGTTGTTTGTAAATATGGATGAGGAAAAGGGCAATGGGGATGAAGCTTGTGATAATCAACATTAAAGGAGTGAAGAAAAATGTTCTTGTAGCAAATTCATTCTGGTATATCATCCATGTGCCTCAATGCTGATATGATTAAATAAACCCTTAGGCCAGCAATAGATAGTCCTTTCCTCACGATGCTTCTTCTGCCACCAGCTGTCAGTGTCGGCTGTTTGCTTCAGGGTACAGAAGGAAAGAATGCATATGGAAAAGAAGTGCAACATCTTCTTTCTGCTCTTCAGAGCACTTGGCCATGAACACTGAAGGTAGTCATTACTGCGATGCACTCGCTGTTTCTGGCTCCTTGCCATTTCATTTCATGTTATAATTGCATTTTCCTATTCCTTGGTGATTAGGAGCAAGCAAGGCATTTAACATGTGACAAATTCTGGCCAATGAATTATGAAAAGAAATGGCGTGATTTACTTCCATGTTACCACACATAATTGTTAATATGGTACTCTCCAGAGATTTCTGTTCTGACAATTTTTAAGATGGTGACTGCTCCTTTACCCTGATTTCCTGAAGGCTTATGATGAATGCAGTTCCTCTGCTGACTTAAGTGAAAATAAAACTTTGTTACATTACTGATATTTCGTGATAGTTTATCACTACTCCATAATCTAGCTTATTCTGATCTGTGCTCTTGGCTGAAGATCTACTACACACAAAGATATCAGGTTCAAGCACTGCCCTTATGATTCTCTCTCAATCATGTGTGAAATTTTAAAATTACCTATTGTAAGAACTTGGTATTCTATTATAAAAGTCTCTCTTCCTAGTATGTAAAAAATTACAGAAAAGTCCTCTAATTTTACAGATAATGTGCAATAGATTATTTGACATCAGAAAATTTAATATATGGAAATAGTTTTGATATAAATAAGTTAAACAAGCAGTATCTCCCACCTTCCAAATAAAACTGTAAAGTGAAATTTTGAAGTTCAATTTCACTTTCAGTAACTTGACCATTTCATTTCATAAGGATGAGCTTGAAATAATGTA